>JAYKTQ010000499.1:0-29261 GCA_036010785.1 Ammospiza maritima maritima
TCTTCCTTCCTTCCTTCCTTCCTTCCTTCCTTCCTTCCTTCCTTCCTTCCTTCCTTCCTTCCTTCCTTCCTTCCTTCCTTCCTTCCTTCCTTCCGTCCTTGCTTCTGACACTTCCTTCAGACACTTCCTTCCAACACTTCCTTCCGACACTTGCTTCCGACACTTCCTTCCTTCCTTCCTTCCTTCCTTCCGACACTTCCTTCCTTCCTTCCTTCCTTCCTTCCTTCCTTCCTTCCTTCCTTCCTTCCTTCCTTCCTTCCTTCCTTCCTTCCTTCCTTCCTTCCTTCCTTCCTTCCTTCCTTCCGACACTTCCTTCCGACACTTCCTTCGACACTTCCTTCCGACACTTCCTTCCTTCCGACACTTCCTTCCTTCCGACACTTCCTTCCTTCCGACACTTCCTTCCTTCCTTCCGACACTTCCTTCCGACACTTCCTTCCGACACTTCCTTCCTTCCTTCCTTCCTTCCTTCCTTCTTCCTTCCTTCCTTCCTTCCTTCCTTCCTTCCTTCCTTCCTTCCTTCCTTCCTTCCTTCCTTCCTTCCTTCCTTCCTTCCTTCCGACACTTCCTTCCGACACTTCCTTCCGACACTTCCTCCGACACTTCCTTCCGACACTTCCTTCCGACACTTCCTTCCTTCCGACACTTCCTTCCTTCGTCCCTTCCTTCCGTCCGACACTTCCTTCCTTCCGACACTTCCTTCCTTCATTCCGACACTTCCTTCCTTCCTTCCTTCCTTCCTTCCTTCCTTCCTTCCTTCCTTCCTTCCTTCCTTCCTTCCGACAGACACTTCCTTGCTTCCGACAGACACTTCCTTCCTTCCTTCTGACAGACACTTCCTTCCTTCCGACAGACACTTCCTTCCTTCCGACACTTCCTTCCTTCCGACACTTCCTTCCTTCCTTCCTTCCTTCCGACACTTCCTTCCTTCCTGCCTTCCGACACTTCCTTCCGACACTTCCTTCCGACACTTCCTTCCTTCCTTCCGACACTTCCTTCCTTCCTTCCTTCCTTCCTTCCTTCCTTCCTTCCTTCCTTCCTTCCTTCCTTCCTTCCTTCCTTCCTTCCTTCCTTCCTTCCTTCCTTCCTTCCTTCTTCCGACACTTCCTTCCGACACTTCCTTCCGACACTTCCTTCCGACACTTCCTTCCGACACTTCTTCCGACACTTCCTTCCGACACTTCCTTCCTTCCTTCCGACACTTCCTTCCTTCCTTCTGACGCGTCCTTCCGACACTTCCTTCTGACACTTCCTTCCTTCCTTCCTTCCTTCCTTCCTTCCTTCCTTCCTTCCTTCCTTCCTTCCTTCCTTCCTTCCTTCCTTCCTTCCTTCCTTCCTTCCTTCCTTCCTTCCTTCCGACAATTAATTCCTTCCAACACTTCCTTCCTTGCTTCCGACACTTCCTTCCTTCCTTCCTTCCGACACTTCCGTCGACACTTCCTTCCTTCCGACACTTCCTTCCGACACTTCCTTCCGACACTTCCTTCCGACACTTCCTTCCTTCCTTCCGACACTTCCTTCCTTCTTTCCTTCCTTCCTTCCGACACTTCCTTCCTTCCTTCCGACACTTCCTTCCTTCCTTCCGACACGTCCTTCCGACACTTCCTTCCGACACTATCCTTCCTTCCGACACTTCCTTCCTTTCCTCCTTCCTTCCTTCTGACACTTCCTTCCGACACTTCCTTCCGACACTTCCTTCCGACACTTCCTTCCTTCCTTCCGACACTTCCTTCCGACACTTCCTTCCTTCCTTCCTTCCTTCCTTCCTTCCTTCCTTCCTTCCTTCCTTCCTTCCTTCCTTCCTTCCTTCCTTCCTTCCTTCCTTCCTTCCGACACTTCCTTCCTTCCTTCCTTCCTTCCTTCCTTCCTTCCTTCCTTCCTTCCTTCCTTCCTTCCTTCCTTCCTTCCTTCCTTCCTTCCTTCCTTCCGACACTTCCTTCCTTCCTTCCTTCCTTCCTTCCTTCCTTCCTTCCTTCCTTCCTTCCTTCCTTCCTTCCTTCCTTCCTTCCTTCCTTCCTTCCTTCCTTCCTTCCTTCCTTCCTTCCTTCCTTCCGTCCTTGCTTCTGACACTTCCTTCAGACACTTCCTTCCGACACTTCCTTCCGACACTTCCTTCCGACACTTCCTTCCTTCCTTCCGACACTTCCTTCCGACACTTCCTTCCGACACTTCCTTCCGACACTTCCTTCCTTCCTTCCTTCCGACACTTCCTTCCTTCCTTCCTTCCTTCCTTCCTTCCTTCCTTCCTTCCTTCCTTCCTTCCTTCCTTCCTTCCTTCCTTCCTTCCTTCCTTCCTTCCTTCCTTCCTTCCACCGACACTTCCTTCCGACACTTCCTTCCTTCGACACTTCCTTCCTTCCTTCCGACACTTCCTTCCGACACTTCCTTCCGACACTTCCTTCCTTCCTTCCTTCCTTCCTTCCTTCCTTCCTTCCTTCCTTCCTTCCTTCCTTCCTTCCTTCCTTCCTTCCTTCCCTTCCTTCCTTCCTTCCTTCCTTCCTTCCTTCCGTCCTTCCTTCCTTCCTTCCTTCCTTCCTTCTGACACTTCCTTCCGACACTTCCTTCCTTCCTTCCTTCCTTCCTTCCTTCCTTCCTTCCTTCCTTCCTTCCTTCCTTCCTTCCTTCCTTCCTTCCGACACTTCCTTCCGACACTTCCTTCCGACACTTCCTTCCGACACTTCCTTCCGACACTTCCTTCCGACACTTCCTTCCTTCCTTCCGACACTTCCTTCCTTCCTTCCTTCCTTCCTTCCTTCCTTCCTTCCTTCCTTCCTTCCTTCCTTCCTTCCTTCCTTCCTTCCTTCCTTCCTTCCGACACTTCCTTCCTTCCTTCCGACACTTCCTTCCTTCCTTCCGACACTTCCTTCCTTCCTTCTGACGCGTCCTTCCGACACTTCCTTCCGACACTTCCTTCCTTCCTTCCTTCCTTCCTTCCTTCCTTCCTTCCTTCCTTCCTTCCTTCCTTCCTTCCTTCCTTCCTTCCTTCCTTCCTTCCTTCCGACAATTAATTCCTTCCAACACTTCTTCCTTGCTTCCGACACTTCCTTCCGACACTTCCTTCCGACACTTCCTTCCTTCCTTCCTTCCTTCCTTCCTTCCTTCCTTCCTTCCTTCCTTCCTTCCTTCCTTCTTCCTTCCTTCCTTCCTTCCTTCCTTCCTTCCGACACTTCCTTCCGACACTTCCTTCCTTCCTTCCGACACTTCCTTCCGACACTTCCTTCCGACACTTCCTTCCGACACTTACTTCCGACACTTCCTTCCGACACTTCCTTCTTCCGACACTTCCTTCCTTCCTTCCGACACTTCCTTCCTTCCTTCTTCCTTCCTTCCTTCCTTCCTTCCTTCCTAACTTCCTTCCTTCCTTCCTTCCTTCCTTCCTTCCTTCCGACACTTCCTTCCGACACTTTCTTCCGACACTTCCTTCTTCCTTCCTTCCTTCCTTCCTTCCTTCCTTCCTTCCTTCCTTCCTTCCTTCCTTCCTTCCTTCCTTCCTTCCTTCCTTCCTTCCTTCCTTCCTTCCTTCCTTCCGACACTTTCTTCCTTCCGACACTTCCTTCCTTCCGACACTTCCCTCCTTCCTTCCGACACCTTCTTCCTTCAGACACTTCCTTCCTTCCGACACTTCCTTCCTTCCTTCCGACAATTCCTTCCCTTCCGACATTTCCTTCCTTCCTTCCTTCCTTCCTTCCTTCCTTCCTTCCTTCCTTCCTTCCTTCCTTCCTTCCGACACTTCCTTCCGACACTTCCTTCCGACACTTCCTTCCGACACTTCCTTCCGACACTTCCTTCCGACACTTCCTTCCTTCCTTCCGACACTTCCTTCCTTCCTTCCGACACTTCCTTCCTGCCTTCCTTCCTTCCTTCCTTCCTTCCTTCCTTCCGACACTTCCTTCCTTCCGACACTTCCTTCCTTCCTTCCGACACTTCCTTCCTTCCTTCCGACACTTCCTTCCTTCCTTCCGACACTTCCTTCCGACACTTCCTTCCGACACTTCCTTCCGACACTTCCTTCTTCCGACACTTCCTTCCTTCCTTCCGACACTTCCTTCCTTCCTTCTTCCTTCCTTCCTTCCTTCCTTCCTTCCTTCCTTCCTTCCTTCCTTCCTTCCTTCCTTCCTTCCTTCCTTCCTTCCTTCCTTCCTTCCTTCCTTCCTTCCGACACTTCCTTCCTTCCTTCCGACACTTCCTTCCTTCCTTCCGACACTTCTTCCTTCCTTCCTTCCTTCCTTCCTTCTTCCTTCCTTCCTTCCTTCCTTCCTTCCTTCCTTCCTTCCTTCCTTCCTTCCTTCCTTCCTTCCGACACTTCCTTCCTTCCTTCCTTCCTTCCTTCCTTCCTTCCTTCCTTCCTTCCTTCCTTACTTCCTTCCTTCCTTCCTTCCTTCCTTCCTTCCTTCCTTCCTTCCGACACTTTCCTTCCGACACTTCCTTCCGACACTTCCTTCCGACACTTCCTTCCGACACTTCCTTCCTTCCTTCCTTCCTTCCGACATTTCCATCTGACACTTCCTTCCTTCCTTCCTTCCTTCCTTCCTTCCTTCCTTTCCTTCCTTCCTTCCTTCCTTCCTTCCTTCCTTCCTTCCTTCCTTCCTTCCTTCCTTCCTTCCTTCCTTCCTTCCTTCCTTCCTTCCGACACTTCCTTCCTTCCGACACTTCCTTCCTTCCGACACTTCCTTCCTTCCGACACTTCCTTCCTTCCGACACTTCCTTCCTTCCTTCCTTCCTTCCTTCCTTCCTTCCTTCCTTCCTTCCTTCCTTCCTTCCTTCCTTCCTTCCTTCCTCCTTCCTTCCTTCCTTCCTTCCTTTCTTCCTTCCTTCCTTCCTTCCTTCCGACACTTCCTTCCGACACTTCCTTCCGACACTTCCTTCCGACACTTCCTTCTTCCGACACTTCCTTCCTTCCTTCCGACACTTCCTTCCTCCTTACCTTCCTTCCTTCCTTCCTTCCTTCCTTCCTTCCTTCCTTCCTTCCTTCCTTCCTTCCTTCCTTCCTTCCTTCCTTCCTTCCGACACTTCCTTCCTTCCTTCCTTCCTTCCTTCCTTCCTTCCTTCCTTCCTTCCTTCCTTCCTTCCTTCCTTCCTTCCTTCCTTCCTTCTTCCTTCCTTCCTTCCGACACTTCCTTCCTTCCTTCCGACACTTCCTTCCGACACTTCCTTCCGACACTTCCTTCCGACACTTCCTTCCGACACTTCCTTCTTCGACACTTCCTTCCTTCCTTCCGACACTTCCTTCCTTCCTTCCTTCTTCCTTCCTTCCTTCCTTCCTTCCTTCCTTCCTTCCTTCCTTCCTTCCTTCCTTCCTTCCTTCCTTCCTTCCTTCCTTCCGACACTTCCTTCCGACACTTCCTTCGACACTTCCTTCCTTCCTTCCGACACTTCCTTCCGACACTTCCTTCCGACACTTCCTTCCGACACTTCCTTCCGACACTTCCTTCCTTCCTTCCTTCCTTCCTTCCTTCCTTCCTTCCTTCCTTCCTTCCGACACTTCCTTCCTTCCTTCCGACACTTCCTTCCTTCCTTCCGACACTTCCTTCCTTCCTTCCGACACTTCCTTCCTTCCTTCCTTCCGACACTTCCTTCCTTCCTTCCTTCCTTCCTTCCTTCCGACACTTCCTTCCTTCCGACACCTTCTTCCTTCCGACACTTCCTTCCTTCCGACACCTTCCTTCCTTCCTTCCGACACCTTCTTCATTCAGACACTTCCTTCCTTCCGACACTTCCTTCCTTCCTTCCTTCCTTCCTTCCTTCCGACAATTCCTTCCTTCCGACATTTCCTTCCTTCTTCCTTCCTTCCTTCCTTCCTTCCTTCCTTCCGACACTTCCGACACTTCCGACACTTCCGACACTTCCTTCCTTCCGACACTTCCTTCCTTCCTTCCTTCCTTCCTTCCTTCCTTCCTTCCTTCCTTCCGACACTTCCTTCCGACACTTCCTTCCGACACTTCCTTCCGACACTTCCTTCCGACACTTCCTTCCTTCCTTCCTTCCGACATTTCCATCTGACACTTTCCTTCCTTCCTTCCTTCCTTCCTTCCTTCCTTCCTTCCTCCTTCCTTCCTTCCTTCCTTCCTTCCTTCCTTCCTTCCTTCCTTCCTTCCTTCCTTCCTTCCGACACTTCCTTCCTTCCGACACTTCCTTCCTTCCTTCCTTCCTTCCTTCCTTCCTTCCTTCCTTCCTTCCTTCCTTCCTTCCTTCCTTCCTTCCTTCCTTCCTTCCTTCCTTCCTTCCTTCCTTCCTTCCTTCCTTCCTTCCTTCCTTTCTTCCTTCCTTCCTTCCGACACTTCCTTCCGACACTTCCTTCCGACACTTCCTTCCGACACTTCCTTCCTTCCGACACTTCCTTCCTTCCTTCCTTCTTCCTTCCTTCCTTCCTTCCTTCCTTCCTTCCTTCCTTCCTTCCTTCCTTCCTTCCTTCCTTCCTTCCTTCCTTCCGACACTTCCTTCCGACACTTCCTGCCGACACTTCCTTCCGACACTTCCTTCCGACACTTCCTTCCGACACTTCCTTCCGACACTTCCTTCCGACACTTCCTTCCTTCCTTCCTTCCGACACTTCCTTCCTTCCTTCCTTCCTTCCTTCCTTCCTTCCTTCCTTCCTTCCTTCCTTCCTTCCTTCCTTCCTTCCTTCCTTCCTTCCGACACTTCCTTCCGACACTTCCTTCCGACACTTCCTTCCGACACTTCCTTCCGACACTTCCTTCCTTCCTTCCGACACTTCCTTCCGACACTTCCTTCCTTCCTTCCGACACTTCCTTCCTGCCTTCCTTCCTTCCGACACTTCCTTCCTTCCTTCCTTCCTTCCTTCCTTCCTTCCTTCCTTCCTTCCTTCCTTCCTTTCTTCCTTCCTTCCTTCCTTCCTTCCTTCCTCCTTCCTTCCTTCCTTCCTTCCTTCCTTCCTTCCTTCCTTCCTTCCTTCCTTCCTTCCGACACTTCCTTCCTTCCTTCCTTCCTTCCTTCCTTCCTTCCTTCCTTCCTTCCTTCCTTCCTTCCTTCCTTCCTTCCTTCCTTCTTCCTTCCTTCCGACACTTCCTTCCTTCCTTCCGACACTTCCTTCCTTCCTTCCGACACTTCCTTCCTTCCTTCCGACACATCCTTCCGACACTTCCTTCCGACACTTCCTTGCGACACTTCCTTCCGACACTTCCTTCCGACACTTCCTTCTTCCGACACTTCCTTCCTTCCTTCCGACACTTCCTTCCTTCCTTCTTCCTTCCTTCCTTCCTTCCTTCCTTCCTTCCTTCCTTCCTTCCTTCCTTCCTTCCTTCCTTCCTTCCTTCCTTCCTTCCTTCCTTCCTTCCTTCCTTCCTTCCTTCCTTCCTTCCTTCCTTCCTTCCTTCCGACACTTCCTTCCGACACTTCCTTCCTTCCTTCCTTCCTTCCTTCCTTCCTTCCTTCCTTCCTTCCTTCCTTCCTTCCTTCCTTCCTTCCTTCCGACACTTCCTTCCTTCCTTCCGACACTTCCTTCCTTCCTTCCTTCCGACACTTCCTTCCTTCCTTCCGACACTTCCTTCCTCCTTCCTTCCTTCCTTCCTTCCTTCCTTCCTTCCTTCCTTCCTTCCTTCCTTCCTTCCTTCCTTCCTTCCCCTTCCTTCCTTCCTTCCTTCCTTCCTTCTTTCCGACACTTCCTTCCGACACTTCCTTCCGACACTTCTTCCGACACTTCCTTCCGACACTTCCTTCCTTCCTTCCTTCCTTCCTTCCTTCCTTCCTTCCTTCCTTCCTTCCTTCCTTCCTTCCTTCCTTCCTTCCTCCTTCCTTCCTTCCTTCCGACACTTCCTTCCTTCCTTCCTTCCTTCCTTCCTTCCTTCCTTCCTTCCTTCCTTCCTTCCTTCCTTCCTTCCTTCATTCCGACACTTCCTTCCGACACTTCCTTCCGACACTTCCTTCCGACACTTTTACCTTCCGACACTTCCTTCCGACACTTCCTTCCGACATTTCCATCTGACACTTCCTTCCTTCCTTCCTTCCTTCCTTCCTTCCTTCCTTCCTTCCTTCCTTCCTTCCTTCCTTCCTTCCTTCCTTCCTTCCTTCCTTCCTTCCTTCCTTCCTTCCTTCCTTCCTTCCGACACTTCCTTCCTTCCTTCCTTCCTTCCTTCCTTCCTTCCTTCCTTCTTCCTTCCTTCCTTCCTTCCTTCCTTCCTTCCTTCCTTCCTTCCTTCCTTCCTTCCTTCTTCCTTCCTTCCTTCCTTCCTTCCTTCTTCCTTCCTTCCTTCCTTTTTTCCTTCCTACCTTCCTTCCTTCCTTTCTTCCTTCCGACACTTCCTTCCGACACTTCCTTCCGACACTACTTCCGACACTTCCTTCCTTCCTTCCTTCCTTCCTTCCTTCCTTCCTTCCTTCCTTCCTTCCTTCCTTCCTTCTTCCTTCCTTCCTTCCTTCCTTCCTTCCTTCCTTCCGACACCTTCTTCCTTCCGACACTTCCTTCCTTCCGACACTTCCTTCCTTCCTTCCGACACCTTCTTCCTTCAGACACTTCCTTCCTTCGACACTTCCTTCCTTCCTTCCGACAATTCCTTCCTTCCTTCCTTCCTTCCTTCCTTCCTTCCTTCCTTCCTTCCTTCCTTCCTTCCTTCCTTCCTTCCTTCCTTCCTTCCTTCCTTCCTTCCTTCCTTCCTTCCGACACTTCCTTCCGACTTAATCCTCTTCCGACACTTCCTTCCGACACTTCCTTCCGACACTTCCTTCCTTCCTTCCGACACTTACTTCCGACACTTCCTTCCTTCCTTCGACACTTCCTTCCTGCCTTCCTTCCTTCCGACACTTCCTTCCTTCCTTCCTTCCTTCCTCCTTCCTTCCTTCCTTCCTTCCTTCCTTCCTTCCTTCCTTCCTTCCCTTCTTCCGACACTCCTTCCGACACTTCCTTCCGACACTTCCTTCCGACACTTCCTTCCGACACTTCCTTCCGACACTTCCTTCCTTCCTTCCTTCCGACATTTCCATCTGACACTTCCTTCCTTCCTTCCTTCCTTCCTTCCTTCCTTCCTTCCTTCCTTCCTTCCTTCCTTCCTTCCTTCCTTCCTTCCTTCCTTCCTTCCTTCCTTCCGACACTTTCTTCCTTCCGACACTTCCTTCCTTCCGACACTTCCTTCCTTCCTTCCGACACCTTCTTCCTTCAGACACTTCCTTCCTCCGACACTTCCTTCCTTCCTTCCGACAATTCCTTCCTTCCGACATTTCCTTCCTTCCTTCCTTCCTTCCTTCCTTCCTTCCTTCCTTCCTTCCTTCCTTCCTTCCTTCCTTCCTTCTTTCCTTCCTTCCTTCCTTCCTTCCTTCCTTCCTTCCTTCCTTCCTTCCTTCCTTCCTTCCTTCCATCCTTCCTTCCTTCCTTCCTTCCTTCCTTCCGACACTTCCTTCCGACACTTCTTCCGACACTTCCTTCCGACACTTACTTCCTTCCGACACTTCCTTCCAACACTTCCTTCCGACACTTCCTTCCTTCCTTCCGACACTTCCTTCCGACACTTCCTTCCTTCCTTCCGACACTTCCTTCCTGCCTTCCTTCCTTCGACACTTCCTTCCTTCCTTCCTTCCTTCCTTCCTTCCTTCCTTCCTTCCTTCCTTCCTTCCTTCCTTCCTTCCTTCCTTCCTTCCTTCCTTCCTTCCTTCCTTCCGACACTTCCTTCCTTCCTTCCTTCCTTCCTTCCTTCCTTCCTTCCTTCCTTCCTTCCTATCCTTCCTTCCTTCCTTCCGACACTTCCTTCCGACACTCCCTTCCTTCCGACACTTCCTTCCTTCCTTCCGACACTTCCTTCCTTCCTTCCGACACTTCCTTCCGACACTTCCTTCCGACACTTCCTTCCGACACTTCCTTCCGACACTTCCTTCCGACACTTCCTTCTTCCGACACTTCCTTCCTTCCTTCCGACACTTCCTTCCTTCCTTCTTCCTTCCTTCCTTCCTTCCTTCCTTCCTTCCTTCCTTCCTTCCTTCCTTCCTTCCTTCCTTCCTTCCTTCCTTCCTTCCGACACTTCCTTCCTTCCTTCCGACACTTCCTTCCTTCCTTCCTTCTGACACTTCCTTCCTTCCTTCCGACACTTCCTTCCTTCCTTCCGACACTTCCTTCCTTCCTTCCTTCCTTCCTTCTTCCTTCCTTCCTTCCTTCCTTCCTTCCTTCCTTCCTTCCTTCCTTCCTTCCTTCCTTCCTTCCTTCCGACACTTCCTTCCGACACTTCCTTCCGACACTTCCTTCCGACACTTCCTTCCGACACTTCCTTCCTTCCTTCCTTCCTTCCTTCCTTCCTTCCTTCCTTCCTTCCTTCCTTCCTTCCGACACTTCCTTCCTTCCGACACTTCCTTCCTTCCTTCCTTCCTTCCTTCCTTCCTTCCTTCCTTCCTTCCTTCCTTCCTTCCTTCCTTCCTTCCTTCATTCCGACACTTCCTTCCGACACTTCCTTCCGACACTTCCTTCCGACACTTCCTCCGACACTTCCTTCCGACATTTCCATCTGACACTTCCTTCCTTCCTTCCTTCCTTCTTCCTTCCTTCCTTCCTTCCTTCCTTCCTTCCTTCCGACACTTCCTTCCTTCCTTCCGACACTTCCTTCCGACACTTCCTTCGGACACTTCCTTCGACACTTCCTTCCGACACTTCTTCCGACACTTCCTTCCGACACTTCCTTCCGACACTTCCTTCCGACACTTCCTTCCGACACTTCCTTCCTTCCTTCCGACCCTTCCTTCCGACACTTCCTTCCTTCCTTCCGACACTTCCTTCCTGCCTTCCTTCCTTCCGACACTTCCTTCCTTCCTTCCTTCCTTCCGACACCTTCTTCCTTCCGACACTTCCTTCCTTCCGACACTTCCTTCCTTCCTTCCGACACCTTCTTCCTCAGACACTTCCTTCCTTCCGACACTTCCTTCCTTCCTTCCGACAATTCCTTCCTTCCTTCCTTCCTTCCTTCCTTCCTTCCTTCCTTCCTTCCTTCCTTCCTTCCTTCCTTCCTTCCATCCTTCGACACTTCCTTCCGACACTTCCTTCCGACACTTCCTTCCGACACTTCCTTCCGACACTTCCTTCCGACACTTCCTTCCGACACTTCCTTCCGACACTTCCTTCCTTCCTTCCGACACTTCCTTCCGACACTTCTTCCTTCCTTCCGACACTTCCTTCCTGCCTTCCTTCCTTCCGACACTTCCTTCCTTCCTTCCTTCCTTCCTTCCTTCCTTCCTTCCTTCCTTCCTTCCTTCCTTCCTTCCTTCCTTCCGACACTTCCTTCCTTCCATCCGACACTTCCTTCCGACACTTCCTTCCGACACTTCCTTCCGACACTTCCTTCCGACACTTCCTTCCGACACTTCCTTCTTCCGACACTTCCTTCCTTCCTTCCGACACTTCCTTCCTTCCTTCCTTCTTCCTTCCTTCCTTCCTTCCTTCCTTCCTTCCTTCCTTCCTTCCTTCCTTCCTTCCTTCCTTCCTTCCGACACTTCCTTCCGACACTTCCTTCCGACACTTCCTTCCGACACTTCCTTCCGACACTTCCTTCCTTCCTTCCGACACTTCCTTCCTTCCTTCCTTCCTTCCTTCCTTCCTTCCTTCCTTCCTTCCTTCCTTCCTTCCTTCCTTCCTTCCTTCCTTCCTTCCTTCCTTCCTTCCGACACTTCCTTCCTTCCTTCCGACACTTCCTTCCGACACTTCCTTCCGACACTTCCTTCCGACACTTCCTTCCGACACTTCCTTCCGACATTTCCATCTGACACTTCCTTCCTTCCTTCCTTCCTTCCTTCCTTCCTTCCTTCCTTCCTTCCTTCCTTCCTTCCTTCCTTCCTTTCTTCCTTCCTCGACACTTCCTTCCGACACATCCTTCCTTCCTTCCTTCCTTCCTTCCTTCCTTCCTTCCGACACTTCCTTCCTTCCTTCCTTCCTTCCTTCCTTCCTTCCTTCCTTCCTTCCTTCCTTCCTTCCTTCCTTCCTTCCTTCCTTCCTTCATTCCGACACTTCCTTCCGACACTTCCTTCCGACACTTCCTTCCGACACTTCCTTCCGACACTTCCTTCCGACATTTCCATCTGACACTTCCTTCCTTCCTTCCTTCCTTCCTTCCTTCCTTCCTTCCTTCCTTCCTTCCTTCCTTCCTTCCTTCCTTCCTTCCGACACTTCCTTCCTTCCTTCGACACTTCCTTCCGACACTTCCTTCGGACACTTCCTTCGGACACTTCCTTCCGACACTTCCTTCCGACACTTCTTCCGACACTTCCTTCCGACACTTCCTTCCGACACTTCCTTCCGACACTTCCTTCCTTCCTTCCGACCCTTCCTTCCGACACTTCCTTCCTTCCTTCCGACACTTCCTTCCTGCCTTCCTTCCTTCCGACACTTCCTTCCTTCCTTCCTTCCTTCCGACACCTTCTTCCTTCCGACACTTCCTTCCTTCCGACACTTCCTTCCTTCCTTCCGACACCTTCTTCCTTCAGACACTTCCTTCCTTCCGACACTTCCTTCCTTCCTTCCGACAATTCCTTCCTTCCTTCCTTCCTTCCTTCCTTCCTTCCTTCCTTCCTTCCTTCCTTCCTTCCTTCCTTCCTTCCTTCCTTCCTTCCTTCCTTCCTTCCTTCCATCCTTCCGACACTTCCTTCCGACACTTCCTTCCGACACTTCCTTCCGACACTTCCTTCCGACACTTCCTTCCGACACTTCCTTCCGACACTTCCTTCCGACACTTCCTTCCTCCTTCCGACACTTCCTTCCGACACTTCCTTCCTTCCTTCCGACACTTCCTTCCTGCCTTCCTTCCTTCCGACACTTCCTTCCTTCCTTCCTTCCTTCCTTCCTTCCTTCCTTCCTTCCTTCCTTCCTTCCTTCCTTCCTTCCGACACTTCCTTCCTTCCATCCGACACTTCCTTCCGACACTTCCTTCCGACACTTCCTTCCGACACTTCCTTCCGACACTTCCTTCCGACACTTCCTTCTTCCGACACTTCCTTCCTTCCTTCCGACACTTCCTTCCTTCCTTCCTTCTTCCTTCCTTCCTTCCTTCCTTCCTTCCTTCCTTCCTTCCTTCCTTCCTTCCTGTCCTTCCTTCCGACACTTCCTTCCGACACTTCCTTCCGACACTTCCTTCCGACACTTCCTTCTTCCTTCCGACACTTCCTTCCTTCCTTCCTTCCTTCCTTCCTTCCTTCCTTCCTTCCTTCCTTCCTTCCTTCCTTCCTTCCTTCCTTCCTTCCTTCCGACACTTCCTTCCTTCCTTCCGACACTTCCTTCCGACACTTCCTTCGACACTTCTTCCGACACTTCCTTCCGACACTTCCTTCCGACATTTCCATCTGACACTTCCTTCCTTCCTTCCTTCCTTCTTCCTTCCTTCCTTCCTTCCTTCCTTCCTTCCTTCCTTCCTTCCTTCCTTCCTTCCTTCCTTCCTTTCTTCCTTCCGACACTTCCTTCCGACACATCCTTCCTTCCTTCCTTCCTTCCTTCCTTCCTTCCTTCCGACACTTCCTTCCTTCCTTCCTTCCTTCCTTCCTTCCTTCCTTCCTTCCTTCCTTCCTTCCTTCCTTCCTTCCTTCCTTCCTTCCTTCATTCCGACACTTCCTTCCGACACTTCCTTCCGACACTTCCTTCCGACACTTCCTTTCCGACACTTCCTTCCGACACTTCCTTCCGACATTTCATCTGACACTTCCTTCCTTCCTTCCTTCCTTCCTTCCTTCCTTCCTTCCTTCCTTCCTTCCTTCCTTCCTTCCTTCCTTCCTTCCTTCCTTCCTTCCTTCCTTCCGACACTTCCTTCCTTCCTTCCTTCCTTCCTTCCTTCCTTCCTTCCTTCCTTCCTTCCTTCCTTCCTTCCTTCCTTCCTTCCTTCCTTCCTTCCTTCCTTCCTTCCTTCCTTCCTTCCTTCCTTCCTTTTTTCCTTCCTTCCTTCCTTCCTTCCTTCTTCCTTCCGACACTTCCTTCCGACACTTCCTTCCGACACTTCTTCCGACACTTCCTTCCTTCCTTCCTTCCTTCCTTCCTTCCTTCCTTCCTTCCTTCCTTCCTTCCTTCCTTCCTTCCTTCCTTCCTTCCTTCCTTCCTTCCTTCCTTCCGACACCTTCTTCCTTCCGACACTTCCTTCCTTCCGACACTTCCTTCCTTCCTTCCGACACCTTCTTCCTTCTGACACTTCCTTCCTTCCGACACTTCCTTCCTTCCTTCCGACAATTCCTTCCTTCCTTCCTTCCTTCCTTCCTTCCTTCCTTCCTCCTTCCCTTCCTTCCTTCCTTCCTTCCTTCCTTCCTTCCTTCCTCCTTCCTTCCTCCGACACTTCCTTCCGACACTTCCTTCCGACACTTCCTTCCGACACTTCCTTCCGACACTTCCTTCCTTCCTTCCGACACTTACTTCCGACACTTCCTTCCTTCCTTCCGACACTTCCTTCCTGCCTTCCTTCCTTCCGACACTTCCTTCCTTCCTTCCTTCCTTCCTTCCTTCCTTCCTTCCTTCCTTCCTTCCTTCTTCCTTCCTTCCTTCCTTCCTTCCGACACTTCCTTCCGACACTTCCTTCCGACACTTCCTTCCGACACTTCCTTCCGACACTTCCTTCCGACACTTCCTTCCTTCCTTCCTTCCGACATTTCCATCTGACACTTCCTTCCTTCCTTCCTTCCTTCCTTCCTTCCTTCCTTCCTTCCTTCCTTCCTTCCTTCCTTCCTTCCTTCCTTCCTTCCGACACTTTCTTCCTTCCGACACTTCCTTCCTTCCGACACTTCCTTCCTTCCTTCCGACACCTTCTTCCTTCAGACACTTCCTTCCTTCCGACACTTCCTTCCTTCCTTCCGACAATTCCTTCCTTCCGACATTTCCTTCCTTCCTTCCTTCCTTCCTTCCTTCCTTCCTTCCTTCCTTCCTTCCTTCCTTCCTTCCTTCCTTCTTTCCTTCCTTCCTTCCTTCCTTCCTTCCTTCCTTCCTTCCTTCCTTCCTTCCTTCCTTCCTTCCATCCTTCCTTCCTTCCTTCCTTCCTTCCTTCCGACACTTCCTTCCGACACTTCCTTCCGACACTTCCTTCCGACACTTCCTTCCGACACTTCCTTCCAACACTTCCTTCCGACACTTCCTTCCTTCCTTCCGACACTTCCTTCCGACACTTCCTTCCTTCCTTCCGACACTTCCTTCTGCCTTCCTTCCTTCCGACACTTCCTTCCTTCCTTCCTTCCTTCCTTCCTTCCTTCCTTCCTTCCTTCCTTCCTTCCTTCCTTCCTTCCTTCCTTCCTTCCTTCCTTCCTTCCGACACTTCCTTCCTTCCTTCCTTCCTTCCTTCCTTCCTTCCTTCCTTCCTTCCTTCCTTCCTTCCTTCCTTCCTTCCTTCCTTCCGACACTTCCTTCGACACTTCCTTCCTTCCGACACTTCCTTCCTTCCTTCCGACACTTCCTTCCTTCCTTCCGACACTTCCTTCCGACACTTCCTTCCGACACTTCCTTCCGACACTTCCTTCCGACACTTCCTTCCGACACTTCCTTCTTCCGACACTTCCTTCCTTCCTTCCGACACTTCCTTCCTTCCTTCTTCCTTCCTTCCTTCCTTCCTTCCTTCCTTCCTTCCTTCCTTCCTTCCTTCCTTCCTTCCTTCCTTCCTTCCGACACTTCCTTCCTTCCTTCCGACACTTCCTTCCTTCCTTCCTTCTGACACTTCCTTCCTTCCTTCCGACACTTCCTTCCTTCCTTCCGACACTTCCTTCCTTCCTTCCTTCCTTCCTTCCTTCCTTCCTTCCTTCCTTCCTTCCTTCCTTCCTTCCTTCCTTCCTTCCTTCCTTCCTTCCTTCCTTCCGACACTTCCTTCCGACACTTCCTTCCGACACTTCCTTCCGACACTTCCTTCCGACACTTCCTTCCGACACTTCCTTCCTTCCTTCCTTCCTTCCTTCCTTCCTTCCTTCCTTCCTTCCTTCCTTCCTTCCGACACTTCCTTCCTTCCGACACTTCCTTCCTTCCTTCCTTCCTTCCTTCCTTCCTTCCTTCCTTCCTTCCTTCCTTCCTTCCTTCCTTCCTTCCTTCCTTCCTTCATTCCGACACTTCCTTCCGACACTTCCTTCCGACACTTCCTTCCGACACTTCCTTCCGACACTTCCTTCCGACATTTCCATCTGACACTTCCTTCCTTCCTTCCTTCCTTCCTTCCTTCCTTCCTTCCTTCCTTCCTTCCTTCCTTCCTTCCTTCCTTCCGACACTTCCTTCCTTCCTTCCGACACTTCCTTCCGACACTTCCTTCGGACACTTCCTTCGGACACTTCCTTCCGACACTTCCTTCCGACACTTCCTTCCGACACTTCCTTCCGACACTTCCTTCCGACACTTCCTTCCGACACTTCCTTCCTTCCTTCCGACCCTTCCTTCCGACACTTCCTTCCTTCCTTCCGACACTTCCTTCCTGCCTTCCTTCCTTCCGACACTTCCTTCCTTCCTTCCTTCCTTCCGACACCTTCTTCCTTCCGACACTTCCTTCCTTCCGACACTTCCTTCCTTCCTTCCGACACCTTCTTCCTTCAGACACTTCCTTCCTTCCGACACTTCCTTCCTTCCTTCCGACAATTCCTTCCTTCCTTCCTTCCTTCCTTCCTTCCTTCCTTCCTTCCTTCCTTCCTTCCTTCCTTCCTTCCTTCCTTCCTTCCTTCCTTCCTTCCTTCCTTCCATCCTTCCGACACTTCCTTCCGACACTTCCTTCCGACACTTCCTTCCGACACTTCCTTCCGACACTTCCTTCCGACACTTCCTTCCGACACTTCCTTCCGACACTTCCTTCCTTCCTTCCGACACTTCCTTCCGACACTTCCTTCCTTCCTTCCGACACTTCCTTCCTGCCTTCCTTCCTTCCGACACTTCCTTCCTTCCTTCCTTCCTTCCTTCCTTCCTTCCTTCCTTCCTTCCTTCCTTCCTTCCTTCCTTCCTTCCTTCCGACACTTCCTTCCTTCCATCCGACACTTCCTTCCGACACTTCCTTCCGACACTTCCTTCCGACACTTCCTTCCGACACTTCCTTCCGACACTTCCTTCTTCCGACACTTCCTTCCTTCCTTCCGACACTTCCTTCCTTCCTTCCTTCTTCCTTCCTTCCTTCCTTCCTTCCTTCCTTCCTTCCTTCCTTCCTTCCTTCCTTCCGACACTTCCTTCCGACACTTCCTTCCGACACTTCCTTCCGACACTTCCTTCCGACACTTCCTTCCTTCCTTCCGACACTTCCTTCCTTCCTTCCTTCCTTCCTTCCTTCCTTCCTTCCTTCCTTCCTTCCTTCCTTCCTTCCTTCCTTCCGACACTTCCTTCCTTCCTTCCGACACTTCCTTCCGACACTTCCTTCCGACACTTCCTTCCGACACTTCCTTCCGACACTTCCTTCCGACATTTCCATCTGACACTTCCTTCCTTCCTTCCTTCCTTCCTTCCTTCCTTCCTTCCTTCCTTCCTTCCTTCCTTCCTTCCTTTCTTCCTTCCGACACTTCCTTCCGACACATCCTTCCTTCCTTCCTTCCTTCCTTCCTTCCTTCCTTCCTTCCTTCCTTCCTTCCTTCCTTCCTTCCTTCCTTCCTACCTTCCTTCCTTCCTTCCTTCCTTCCTTCCTTCCTTCCGACACTTCCTTCCGACACTTCCTTCCGACACTTCCTTCCGACACTTCCTTCCTTCCTTCCTTCCTTCCTTCCTTCCTTCCTTCCTTCCTTCCTTCCTTCCTTCCTTCCTTCCTTCCTTCCTTCCTTCCGACACTTCCGACACTTCCGACACTTCCTTCCTTCCTTCCTTCCTTCCTTCCTTCCTTCCTTCCTTCCTTCCTTCCTTCATTCCGACACTTCCTTCCGACACTTCCTTCCGACACTTCCTTCCGACACTTCCTTCCGACACTTCCTTCCGACATCTCCATCTGACACTTCCTTCCTTCCTTCCTTCCTTCCTTCCTTCCTTCCTTCCTTCCTTCCTTCCTTCCTTCCTTCCTTCCTTCCTTCCTTCCTTCCTTCCTTCCTTCCTTCCTTCCTTCCGACACTTCCTTCCGACACTTCCTTCCGACACTTCCTTCCTTCCTTCCTTCCTTCCTTCCTTCCTTCCTTCCTTCCTTCCTTCCTTCCTTCCTTCCTTCCTTCCTTCCTTCCTTCCTTCCTTCCTTTCTTCCTTCCGACACTTCCTTCCGACACTTCCTTCCGACACTTCCTTCCTTCCTTCCTTCCTTCCTTCCTTCCTTCCTTCCTTCCTTCCTTCCTTCCTTCCTTCCTTCCTTCCTTCCGACACCTTCTTCCTTCCGACACTTCCTTCCTTCCGACACTTCCTTCCTTCCTTCCGACACCTTCTTCCTTCAGACACTTCCTTCCTTCCGACACTTCCTTCCTTCCTTCCGACAATTCCTTCCTTCCTTCCTTCCTTCCTTCCTTCCTTCCTTCCTTCCTTCCTTCCTTCCTTCCTTCCTTCCTTCCTTCCTTCCTTCCGACACTTCCTTCCGACACTTCCTTCCGACACTTCCTTCCGACACTTCCTTCCGACACTTCCTTCCGACACTTCCTTCCGACACTTCCTTCCTTCCTTCCGACACTTCCTTCCGACACTTCCTTCCTTCCTTCCGACACTTCCTTCCTGCCTTCCTTCCTTCCGACACTTCCTTCCTTCCTTCCTTCCTTCCTTCCTTCCTTCCTTCCTTCCTTCCTTCCTTCCTTCCTTCCTTCCTTCCTTCCTTCCTTCCTTCCTTCCTTCCTTCCGACACTTCCTTCCTTCCATCCGACACTTCCTTCCGACACTTCCTTCCGACACTTCCTTCCGACACTTCCTTCCGACACTTCCTTCCGACACTTCCTTCTTCCGACACTTCCTTCCTTCCTTCCGACACTTCCTTCCTTCCTTCCTTCTTCCTTCCTTCCTTCCTTCCTTCCTTCCTTCCTTCCTTCCTTCCTTCCTTCCTTCCTTCCTTCCTTCCTTCCTTCCGACACTTCCTTCCTTCCTTCCGACGCTTCCTTCCGACACTTCCTTCCGACACTTCCTTCCGACACTTCCTTCCGACACTTCCTTCCGACATTTCCATCTGACACTTCCTTCCTTCCTTCCTTCCTTCCTTCCTTCCTTCCTTCCTTCCTTCCTTCCTTCCTTCCTTCCTTCCTTCCTTCCTTCCTTCCTTCCTTTCTTCCTTCCGACACTTCCTTCCTACACTTCCTTCCTTCCTTCCTTCCTTCCTTCCTTCCTTCCTTCCTTCCTTCCTTCCTTCCTTCCTTCCTTCCTTCCTTCCTTCCTTCCGACACCTTCTTCCTTCCGACACTTCCTTCCTTCCGACACTTCCTTCCTTCCTTCCGACACCTTCTTCCTTCAGACACTTCCTTCCTTCCGACACTTCCTTCCTTCCTTCCTTCCGACAATTCCTTCCTTCCGACATTTCCTTCCTTCCTTCCTTCCTTCCTTCCTTCCTTCCTTCCTTCCTTCCTTCCTTCCTTCCTTCCTTCCTTCCTTCCTTCCTTCCTTCCTTCCTTCCGACACTTCCTTCCGACACTTCCTTCCGACACTTCCTTCCGACACTTCCTTCCTTCCTTCCTTCCTTCCTTCCTTCCTTCCTTCCTTCCTTCCTTCCTTCCTTCCTTCCTTCCGACACTTCCTTCCGACACTTCCTTCCGACACTTCCTTCCGACACTTCCTTCCGACACTTCCTTCCGACACTTCCTTCCGACACTTCCTTCCGACACTTCCTTCCGACACTTCCTTCCGACACTTCCTTCCGACACTTCCTTCCTTCCTTCCGACCCTTCCTTCCGACACTTCCTTCCTTCCTTCCGACACTTCCTTCCTGCCTTCCTTCCTTCCGACACTTCCTTCCTTCCTTCCTTCCTTCCGACACCTTCTTCCTTCCGACACTTCCTTCCTTCCGACACTTCCTTCCTTCCTTCCGACACCTTCTTCCTTCAGACACTTCCTTCCTTCCGACACTTCCTTCCTTCCTTCCGACAATTCCTTCCTTCCTTCCTTCCTTCCTTCCTTCCTTCCTTCCTTCCTTCCTTCCTTCCTTCCTTCCTTCCTTCCTTCCTTCCTTCCTTCCTTCCTTCCTTCCTTCCATCCTTCCGACACTTCCTTCCGACACTTCCTTCCGACACTTCCTTCCGACACTTCCTTCCGACACTTCCTTCCGACACTTCCTTCCGACACTTCCTTCCGACACTTCCTTCCGACACTTCCTTCCTTCCTTCCGACACTTCCTTCCGACACTTCCTTCCTTCCTTCCGACCACCTTCCCTTCCTGCCTTCCTTCCTTCCGACACTTCCTTCCTTCCTTCCTTCCTTCCTTCCTTCCTTCCTTCCTTCCTTCCTTCCTTCCTTCCTTCCTTCCGACACTTCCTTCCTTCCATCCGACACTTCCTTCCGACACTTCCTTCCGACACTTCCTTCCGACACTTCCTTCCGACACTTCCTTCCGACACTTCCTTCTTCCGACACTTCCTTCCTTCCTTCCGACACTTCCTTCCTTCCTTCCTTCTTCCTTCCTTCCTTCCTTCCTTCCTTCCTTCCTTCCTTCCTTCCTTCCTTCCTTCCTTCCTTCCTTCCTTCCGACACTTCCTTCCGACACTTCCTTCCGACACTTCCTTCCGACACTTCCTTCCGACACTTCCTTCCTTCCTTCCGACACTTCCTTCCTTCCTTCCTTCCTTCCTTCCTTCCTTCCTTCCTTCCTTCCTTCCTTCCTTCCTTCCTTCCTTCCTTCCTTCCTTCCGACACTTCCTTCCTTCCTTCCGACACTTCCTTCCGACACTTCCTTCCGACACTTCCTTCCGACACTTCCTTCCGACACTTCCTTCCGACATTTCCATCTGACACTTCCTTCCTTCCTTCCTTCCTTCCTTCCTTCCTTCCTTCCTTCCTTCCTTCCTTCCTTCCTTCCTTCCTTCCTTCCTTCCTTCCTTCCTTCCTTCCTTCCTTCCTTCCTTCCTTTCTTCCTTCCGACACTTCCTTCCGACACATCCTTCCTTCCTTCCTTCCTTCCTTCCTTCCTTCCTTCCTTCCTTCCTTCCTTCCTTCCTTCCTTCCTTCCTACCTTCCTTCCTTCCTTCCTTCCTTCCTTCCTTCCTTCCGACACTTCCTTCCGACACTTCCTTCCGACACTTCCTTCCGACACTTCCTTCCTTCCTTCCTTCCTTCCTTCCTTCCTTCCTTCCTTCCTTCCTTCCTTCCTTCCGACACTTCCGACACTTCCGACACTTCCTTCCTTCCTTCCTTCCTTCCTTCCTTCCTTCCTTCCTTCCTTCCTTCCTTCATTCCGACACTTCCTTCCGACACTTCCTTCCGACACTTCCTTCCGACACTTCCTTCCGACACTTCCTTCCGACATCTCCATCTGACACTTCCTTCCTTCCTTCCTTCCTTCCTTCCTTCCTTCCTTCCTTCCTTCCTTCCTTCCTTCCTTCCTTCCTTCCTTCCGACACTTCCTTCCGACACTTCCTTCCTTCCTTCCTTCCTTCCTTCCTTCCTTCCTTCCTTCCTTCCTTCCTTCCTTCCTTCCTTCCTTCCTTCCTTCCTTTCTTCCTTCCGACACTTCCTTCCGACACTTCCTTCCGACACTTCCTTCCTTCCTTCCTTCCTTCCTTCCTTCCTTCCTTCCTTCCTTCCTTCCTTCCTTCCTTCCTTCCTTCCTTCCTTCCTTCCGACACCTTCTTCCTTCCGACACTTCCTTTTACTTCTTCCTTCCTTCCGACACTTCCTTCCTTCCTTCCGACACCTTCTTCCTTCAGACACTTCCTTCCTTCCGACACTTCCTTCCTTCCTTCCGACAATTCCTTCCTTCCTTCCTTCCTTCCTTCCTTCCTTCCTTCCTTCCTTCCTTCCTTCCTTCCTTCCTTCCTTCCTTCCTTCCTTCCTTCCTTCCTTCCTTCCTTCCGACACTTCCTTCCGACACTTCCTTCCGACACTTCCTTCCGACACTTCCTTCCGACACTTCCTTCCGACACTTCCTTCCGACACTTCCTTCCGACACTTCCTTCCTTCCTTCCGACACTTCCTTCCGACACTTCCTTCCTTCCTTCCGACACTTCCTTCCTGCCTTCCTTCCTTCCGACACTTCCTTCCTTCCTTCCTTCCTTCCTTCCTTCCTTCCTTCCTTCCTTCCTTCCTTCCTTCCTTCCTTCCTTCCTTCCTTCCTTCCTTCCTTCCTTCCGACACTTCCTTCCTTCCATCCGACACTTCCTTCCGACACTTCCTTCCGACACTTCCTTCCGACACTTCCTTCCGACACTTCCTTCCGACACTTCCTTCTTCCGACACTTCCTTCCTTCCTTCCGACACTTCCTTCCTTCCTTCCTTCTTCCTTCCTTCCTTCCTTCCTTCCTTCCTTCCTTCCTTCCTTCCTTCCTTCCTTCCTTCCGACACTTCCTTCCTTCCTTCCGACGCTTCCTTCCGACACTTCCTTCCGACACTTCCTTCCGACACTTCCTTCCGACACTTCCTTCCGACATTTCCATCTGACACTTCCTTCCTTCCTTCCTTCCTTCCTTCCTTCCTTCCTTCCTTCCTTCCTTCCTTCCTTCCTTCCTTCCTTCCTTCCTTTCTTCCTTCCGACACTTCCTTCCTACACTTCCTTCCTTCCTTCCTTCCTTCCTTCCTTCCTTCCTTCCTTCCTTCCTTCCTTCCTTCCTTCCTTCCTTCCTTCCTTCCTTCCTTCCGACACCTTCTTCCTTCCGACACTTCCTTCCTTCCGACACTTCCTTCCTTCCTTCCGACACCTTCTTCCTTCAGACACTTCCTTCCTTCCGACACTTCCTTCCTTCCTTCCTTCCGACAATTCCTTCCTTCCGACATTTCCTTCCTTCCTTCCTTCCTTCCTTCCTTCCTTCCTTCCTTCCTTCCTTCCTTCCTTCCTTCCTTCCTTCCTTCCTTCCTTCCTTCCTTCCTTCCGACACTTCCTTCCGACACTTCCTTCCGACACTTCCTTCCGACACTTCCTTCCTTCCTTCCTTCCTTCCTTCCTTCCTTCCTTCCTTCCTTCCTTCCTTCCTTCCTTCCTTCCTTCCTTCCTTCCGACACTTCCTTCCGACACTTCCTTCCGACACTTCCTTCCGACACTTCCTTCCGACACTTCCTTCCGACACTTCCTTCCGACACTTCCTTCCTTCCTTCCTTCCGACATTTCCATCTGACACTTCCTTCCTTCCTTCCTTCCTTCCTTCCTTCCTTCCTTCCTTCCTTCCTTCCTTCCTTCCTTCCTTCCTTCCTTCCTTCCTTCCTTCCTTCCTTCCTTCCTTCCGACACTTCCTTCCTTCCGACACTTCCTTCCTTCCGACACTTCCTTCCTTCCTTCCGACACTTCCTTCCTTCCTTCCGACACTTCCTTCCTTCCTTCCGACACTTCCTTCCGACACTTCCTTCCGACACTTCCTTCCGACACTTCCTTCCGACACTTCCTTCCGACACTTCCTTCTTCCGACACTTCCTTCCTTCCTTCCGACACTTCCTTCCTTCTCTCCTTCCTTCCTTCCTTCCTTCCTTCCTTCCTTCTTCCTTCCTTCCTTCCTTCCTTCCTTCCTTCCTTCCTTCCTTCCTTCCTTCCTTCCTTCCTTCCTTCCTTCCTTCCGACACTTCCTTCCTTCCTTCCGACACTTCCTTCCTTCCTTCCTTCTGACACTTCCTTCCTTCCTTCCGACACTTCCTTCCTTCCTTCCGACAATTCCTTCCTTCCTTCCTTCCTTCCTTCCTTCCTTCCTTCCTTCCTTCCTTCCTTCCTTCCTTCCTTCCTTCCTTCCTTCCTTCCGACACTTCCTTCCTTCCTTCCTTCCTTCCTTCCTTCCTTCCTTCCTTCCTTCCTTCCTTCCTTCCTTCCTTCCTTCCTTCCTTCCTTCCTTCCTTCCTTCCTTCCTTTCTTCCTTCCGACACTTCCTTCCGACACTTCCTTCCTTCCTTCCTTCCTTCCTTCCTTCCTTCCTTCCTTCCTTCCTTCCTTCCTTCCTTCCTTCCTTCCTTCCTTCCTTCCTTCCTTCCTTCCTTCCTTCCTTCCTTCCTTCCGACACCTTCTTCCTTCCGACACTTCCTTCCTTCCGACACTTCCTTCCTTCCTTCCGACACCTTCTTCCTTCAGACACTTCCTTCCTTCCGACACTTCCTTCCTTCCTTCCGACAATTCCTTCCTTCCTTCCTTCCTTCCTTCCTTCCTTCCTTCCTTCCTTCCTTCCTTCCTTCCTTCCTTCCTTCCTTCCTTCCTTCCTTCCTTCCTTCCTTCCGACACTTCCTTCCGACACTTCCTTCCGACACTTCCTTCCGACACTTCCTTCCGACACTTCCTTCCGACACTTCCTTCCGACACTTCCTTCCTTCCTTCCGACACTTCCTTCCTTCCTTCCTTCCTTCCTTCCTTCCTTCCTTCCTTCCTTCCTTCCTTCCTTCCTTCCTTCCTTCCTTCCGACACCTTCTTCCTTCCGACACTTCCTTCCTTCCGACACTTCCTTCCTTCCTTCCGACACCTTCTTCC
Source organism: Ammospiza maritima maritima (assembly GCA_036010785.1). Classification (NCBI taxonomy): domain Eukaryota; kingdom Metazoa; phylum Chordata; class Aves; order Passeriformes; family Passerellidae; genus Ammospiza; species Ammospiza maritima. The sequence continues at coordinate 24,366 of JAYKTQ010000499.1, forward strand.
TTCAGACACTTCCTTCCTTCCGACACTTCCTTCCTTCCTTCCGACAATTCCTTCCTTCCTTCCTTCCTTCCTTCCTTCCTTCCTTCCTTCCTTCCTTCCTTCCTTCCTTCCTTCCTTCCTTCCTTCCTTCCTTCCTTCCTTCCTTCCTTCCTTCCTTCCTTCCTTCCGACACTTCCTTCCGACACTTCCTTCCGACACTTCCTTCCGACACTTCCTTCCGACACTTCCTTCCGACACTTCCTTCCGACACTTCCTTCCTTCCTTCCGACACTTCCTTCCGACACTTCCTTCCTTCCTTCCGACACTTCCTTCCTGCCTTCCTTCCTTCCGACACTTCCTTCCTTCCTTCCTTCCTTCCTTCCTTCCTTCCTTCCTTCCTTCCTTCCTTCCTTCCTTCCTTCCTTCCTTCCTTCCTTCCTTCCTTCCTTCCGACACTTCCTTCCTTCCATCCGACACTTCCTTCCGACACTTCCTTCCGACACTTCCTTCCGACACTTCCTTCCGACACTTCCTTCCGACACTTCCTTCTTCCGACACTTCCTTCCTTCCTTCCGACACTTCCTTCCTTCCTTCCTTCTTCCTTCCTTCCTTCCTTCCTTCCTTCCTTCCTTCCTTCCTTCCTTCCTTCCTTCCTTCCGACACTTCCTTCCGACACTTCCTTCCGACACTTCCTTCCGACACTTCCTTCCGACACTTCCTTCCTTCCTTCCGACACTTCCTTCCTTCCTTCCTTCCTTCCTTCCTTCCTTCCTTCCTTCCTTCCTTCCTTCCTTCCTTCCTTCCTTCCTTCCTTCCTTCCTTCCTTCCGACACTTCCTTCCTTCCTTCCGACACTTCCTTCCGACACTTCCTTCCGACACTTCCTTCCGACACTTCCTTCCGACACTTCCTTCCGACATTTCCATCTGACACTTCCTTCCTTCCTTCCTTCCTTCCTTCCTTCCTTCCTTCCTTCCTTCCTTCCTTCCTTCCTTCCTTCCTTCCTTCCTTCCTTCCTTCCTTCCTTCCTTCCTTCCTTCCTTTCTTCCTTCCGACACTTCCTTCCGACACTTCCTTCCTTCCTTCCTTCCTTCCTTCCTTCCTTCCTTCCTTCCTTCCTTCCTTCCTTCCTTCCTTCCTTCCTTCCTTCCTTCCGACACCTTCTTCCTTCCGACACTTCCTTCCTTCCGACACTTCCTTCCTTCCTTCCGACACCTTCTTCCTTCCGACACTTCCTTCCTTCCGACACTTCCTTCCTTCCTTCCTTCCGACAATTCCTTCCTTCCGACATTTCCTTCCTTCCTTCCTTCCTTCCTTCCTTCCTTCCTTCCTTCCTTCCTTCCTTCCTTCCTTCCTTCCTTCCTTCCTTCCTTCCGACACTTCCTTCCGACACTTCCTTCCGACACTTCCTTCCGACACTTCCTTCCGACACTTCCTTCCTTCCTTCCGACACTTCCTTCCGACACTTCCTTCCTTCCGACACTTCCTTCCTTCCTTCCTTCCTTCCTTCCTTCCTTCCTTCCTTCCTTCCTTCCTTCCTTCCTTCCTTCCTTCCTTCCTTCCTTCCTTCCTTCCTTCCTTCCTTCCTTCCTTCCTTTCTTCCTTCCTTCCTTCCTTCCGACACTTCCTTCCGACACTTCCTTCCGACACTTCCTTCCTTCCTTCCTTCCTTCCTTCCTTCCTTCCTTCCTTCCTTCCTTCCTTCCTTCCTTCCTTCCTTCCTTCCTTCCTTCCTTCCTTCCTTCCTTCCTTCCTTCCGACACTTCCTTCCGACACTTCCTTCCGACACTTCCTTCCTTCCTTCCGACACTTCCTTCCTTCCTTCCTTCCTTCCTTCCTTCCGACACCTTCTTCCTTCCGACACTTCCTTCCTTCCGACACTTCCTTCCTTCCTTCCGACACCTTCTTCCTTCAGACACTTCCTTCCTTCCGACACTTCCTTCCTTCCTTCCGACAATTCCTTCCTTCCGACATTTCCTTCCTTCCTTCCTTCCTTCCTTCCTTCCTTCCTGCCTTCCTTCCTTCCTTCCTTCCTTCCTTCCTTCCGACACTTCCTTCCGACACTTCCTTCCGACACTTCCTTCCGACACTTCCTTCCGACACTTCCTTCCTTCCTTCCGACACTTCCTTCCGACACTTCCTTCCTTCCTTCCGACACTTCCTTCCTGCCTTCCTTCCTTCCTTCCGACACTTCCTTCCTTCCTTCCTTCCTTCCTTCCTTCCTTCCTTCCTTCCTTCCTTCCTTCCTTCCTTCCTTCCTTCCTTCCTTCCTTCCTTCCGACACTTCCTTCCGACACTTCCTTCCTTCCTTCCGACACTTCCTTCCTTCCTTCCGACACTTCCTTCCGACACTTCCTTCCGACACTTCCTTCCGACACTTCCTTCCGACACTTCCTTCTTCCGACACTTCCTTCCTTCCTTCCGACACTTCCTTCCTTCCTTCCTTCTTCCTTCCTTCCTTCCTTCCGACACTTCCTTCCTTCCGACACTTCCTTCCTTCCTTCCTTCCGACACTTCCTTCCTTCCTTCCTTCCGACACTTCCTTCCTTCCTTCCTTCCTTCCTTCCTTCCTTCCTTCCTTCCTTCCTTCCTTCCTTCCTTCCGACACTTCCTTCCTTCCTTCCGACACTTCCTTCCGACACTTCCTTCCGACACTTCCTTCCGACACTTCCTTCCGACACTTCCTTCCGACATTTCCATCTGACACTTCCTTCCTTCCTTCCTTCCTTCCTTCCTTCTTCCTTCCTTCCTTCCTTCCTTCCTTCCTTCCTTCCTTCCTTCCTTCCTTCCTTCCTTCCTTCCTTCCTTCCTTCCTTTCTTCCTTCCGACACTTCCTTCCGACACTTCCTTCCTTCCTTCCTTCCTTCCTTCCTTCCTTCCTTCCTTCCTTCCTTCCTTCCTTCCTTCCGACACCTTCTTCCTTCCGACACTTCCTTCCTTCCGACACTTCCTTCCTTCCTTCCGACACCTTCTTCCTTCAGACACTTCCTTCCTTCCGACACTTCCTTCCTTCCTTCCTTCCGACAATTCCTTCCTTCCGACATTTCCTTCCTTCCTTCCGACACTTCCTTCCTTCCTTCCGACACTTCCTTCCGACACTTCCTTCCGACACTTCCTTCCTTCCTTCCTTCCTTCCTTCCTTCCTTCCTTCCTTCCTTCCTTCCTTCCTTCCTTCCTTCCTTCCTTCCTTCCTTCCTTCCTTCCTTCCGACACTTCCTTCCGACACTTCCTTCCGACACTTCCTTCCGACACTTCCTTCCTTCCTTCCGACACTTCCTTCCTTCCTTCCTTCCTTCCTTCCTTCCTTCCTTCCTTCCTTCCTTCCTTCCTTCCTTCCTTCCTTCCTTCCTTCCTTCCTTCCTTCCTTCCTTCCTTCCTTCCTTCCTTCCTTCCGACACTTCCTTCCGACACTTCCTTCCGACACTTCCTTCCGACACTTCCTTCCTTCCTTCCTTCCGACATTTCCATCTGACACTTCCTTCCTTCCTTCCTTCCTTCCTTCCTTCCTTCCTTCCTTCCTTCCTTCCTTCCTTCCTTCCTTCCTTCCTTCCTTCCTTCCTTCCTTCCTTCCTTCCTTCCTTCCTTCCTTCCGACACTTCCTTCCGACACTTCCTTCCGACACTTCCTTCCTTCCGACACTTCCTTCCTTCCTTCCTTCCTTCCTTCCTTCCTTCCTTCCTTCCTTCCTTCCTTCCTTCCTTCCTTCCTTCCTTCCTTCCTTCCTTCCTTCCTTCCTTCCTTCCTTCCTTCCTTCCTTCCTTTCTTCCTTCCTTCCTTCCTTCCGACACTTCCTTCCGACACTTCCTTCCGACACTTCCTTCCTTCCTTCCTTCCTTCCTTCCTTCCTTCCTTCCTTCCTTCCTTCCTTCCTTCCTTCCTTCCTTCCTTCCTTCCTTCCTTCCTTCCTTCCTTCCTTCCTTCCGACACTTCCTTCCGACACTTCCTTCCGACACTTCCTTCCGACACTTCCTTCCGACACTTCCTTCCGACACTTCCTTCCTTCCTTCCGACACTTCCTTCCTTCCTTCCTTCCTTCCTTCCTTCCTTCCGACACCTTCTTCCTTCCGACACTTCCTTCCTTCCGACACTTCCTTCCTTCCTTCCGACACCTTCTTCCTTCAGACACTTCCTTCCTTCCGACACTTCCTTCCTTCCTTCCGACAATTCCTTCCTTCCGACATTTCCTTCCTTCCTTCCTTCCTTCCTTCCTTCCTTCCTGCCTTCCTTCCTTCCTTCCTTCCTTCCTTCCTTCCGACACTTCCTTCCGACACTTCCTTCCGACACTTCCTTCCTTCCTTCCGACACTTCCTTCCGACACTTCCTTCCTTCCTTCCTTCCTTCCTTCCTTCCTTCCTTCCTTCCTTCCTTCCTTCCTTCCTTCCGACACTTCCATCCGACATTTCCTTCCGACACTTCCTTCCGACACTTCCTTCCTTCCTTCCTTCCGACACTTCCTTCCTTCCTTCCTTCCGACAATTCCTTCCTTCCGACATTTCCTTCCTTCCTTCCTTCCTTCCTTCCTTCCTTCCTTCCTTCCTTCCTTCCTTCCTTCCTTCCTTCCTTCCTTCCTTCCTTCCTTCCGACACTTCCTTCCGACACTTCCTTCCGACACTTCCTTCCGACACTTCCTTCCGACACTTCCTTCCGACACTTCCTTCCGACACTTCCTTCCTTCCTTCCGACACTTCCTTCCGACACTTCCTTCCTTCCGACACTTCCTTCCTTCCTTCCTTCCTTCCTTCCTTCCTTCCTTCCTTCCTTCCTTCCTTCCTTCCTTCCTTCCTTCCTTCCTTCCTTCCTTCCTTTCTTCCTTCCTTCCTTCCTTCCGACACTTCCTTCCGACACTTCCTTCCGACACTTCCTTCCTTCCTTCCTTCCTTCCTTCCTTCCTTCCTTCCTTCCTTCCTTCCTTCCTTCA
>JAYKTQ010000458.1:0-29247 GCA_036010785.1 Ammospiza maritima maritima
TAGGGCATTCTTAGGCGTGTTTTGGGTTAGGGTGACACTCTTAAATTGGGAAAAATGCTAGAAATTTTTTGGGATTTTTTCTGATTTTTTGTGAGTTTTTGGCGATTTTTTGGGAATTTTTGATGATTTTTTTGTGATTTTTAATGTGTTTTTAGGGGATTCTTAGGCGGGTTTTGGGTCAGGATGACACTCCCAAACTGGGAAAAATCTTAGGAATTTTTTGCGATTTTTTCTGATTTTTTTGTGATTTTTTGGCGATTTTTTGGGAATTTTTGGCGATTTTTTTGTGATTTTTAATGTGTTTTTAGTGGAATCTTCAGCAGGTTTTGGGTCAGGATCACAGTCCTAAATCGGGAAAAATCTTAGGAATTTTTTGGATTTTTTTCTGATTTTTTGTGAGTTTTTGGCGATTTTTTGGCGAATTTTTGGGAGTTTTTGATGATTTTTTTGTGATTTTTAATGTGTTTTTAGTGGAATCTTCAGCAGGTTTTGGGTCAGGATCACAGTCCTAAATCGGGAAAAATCTTAGGAATTTTTTGGATTTTTTTCTGATTTTTTGTGAGTTTTTGGCGATTTTTTGGCGATTTTTTGTGAATTTTTGGCGATTTTTTTTGGATTTTTAATGTGTTTTCAGAGGATTCTTAGGCGGGTTTTGGGTCAGGATCACAGTCCTAAATTGGGGAAAATTTTAGGAATTTTTTGGAATGATTTCTGATTTTTTAGGGATTTTTTTCGAGTTTTTGGGCGGTCTTTTGTGAATTTTTGGCTATTTTTTTCTGATTTTTAATGTGTTTTGAGTGGGTTCTTAGGCGGGTTTTGGGTCAGGATGACACTCCCAAATTGAGAAAAATTTTGGGAATTTTTTGTGATTTTTTCTGACTTTTTGGGAATTTTTGGCGATTTTTTGGTGATTTTTTGTGAATTTTTCGCCATATTTTTCGGATCTTTAATGTGTTTTTAGGGGATTCTTAGGCGGGTTTTGGGTCAGGATCACAGTCCTAAATTGGGAAAAATTTTAGGAATTTTTTGCGATTTTTTCTGATTTTTAGGGATTTTTATTGATTTTTTGGCGTTTCTTTGTAAATTTTTGGCGATTTCTTTCAGATATTTGATGTGTTTTTAGTGGAATCTTCAGCAGGTTTTGGGTCAGGATCACAGTCCTAAATTGGGAAAAATTTTGGGAATTTTTTGTGATTTTTTCTGACTTTTTGGGAATTTTTGGCGATTTTTTGGCGATTTTTTGTGAATTTTTCGCTATTTTTTTGTGATTCTTAATGTGTTTTTAGGGGATTCTTAGGCGGGTTTTGGGTCAGGATGACAGTCCCAAATTGGGAAAAATTTTAGCAATTTTTGGGTTTTTATTTTTTTTGTGAATTTTTGGTGATTTTTGGTGAATTTTTTGCTATTTTTTTTTCAGCTTTTTAATGTATTTTCAGGGGATTCTCAGGCAGGTTTTGGGTCAGGATGACACTCCCAAATCAGGAAAAACTTCAGGAATTTTTTGGGGGTTTTTCTGATTTTTTTTGGATTTTTTTTGCGATTTTTCGTGAGTTTTTCGCTATTTGTTTCTGATTTTTAACGTGTTTTTACTGGATTCTTAGGCGGGTTTTGGGTCAGGATCACAGTCCTAAACTGGGAAAAATGTTAGGAATTTTTTTTGGTTTTTTTTTCTGATTTTTTGGGGATTTTCTGTGAATTTTTGGGGTTTTTTTTGTGAATTTTTCGCTGTTTGTTTCTGATTTTAACGTTTTTTTACTGGATTCAATGTTACCATGGACCGGTCCAAGTCACTTTAGGGGGGGAGCCAGAATATTTAGACCATTCCATTTCTCCATAGGGGTGTCCGTATCTCCATATCGATGTCCCCAAGATGTCCCCAAGGTGCCACCACCCCACTCCAGTGTCCCCACATCCCCATTTCAGTGTCCCCAATGTCCCCAAGATGTCCTCAATGTCACCATGGAGTGATCCAAGTCACTTTAGGGGGGGAGCCAGAACCTTTGGACCATTCCATTTCTCCATAGGGGGTGTCCCAATGCTCTCAGTGATGTCCCCAAGGTGCCACCACCCCATTGCAGTGTCCCCACATCCCCATTTCAGTGTCCCCAATGTCCCCAAGATGTCCCCAGTGTCACCATGGAACGCTCCAAGTCACTTTAGGGGGGGAGCGAGAATATTTAGACCATTCCATTTCCCCGTAGGGGGGTCCATATCTCCATATCGATGTCCCCAAGGTGTCCCCAAGGTGCCACCACCCCACTCCAGTGTCACCAGGTCCCCATTTCAGTGTCCCCAATGTCCCCAAGATGTCCCCAATGTCACCATGGACCGTTCCAACTCACTTTAGGGGGGGATTTCAGTGACTCCAATGCCACAAACCCCCCCAGTATCGATGTCCCCAAGGTGCCACCACGCCCCGTTTGTGTCCCCGCAGGTTCCTGGTGGCCGTGCCGGCGGTGGCCTCGCGGGGCGTGTCCCCAGTGTCACCGTGGGCTGGTCCAAGCCACTTTTAGGGGGGAGCCAGAACCTTAGGACCATTCCATTTCCCCATAGGGGTGTCCATATCTCCATATCGATGTCCCCAAGGTGTCCCCAAGGTGCCACCACCCCACTCCAGTGTCCCCACATCCCCATTTCAGTGTCCCCAATGTCCCCAAGATGTCCTCAATGTCACCATGGAGTGATCCAAGTCACTTTAGGGGGGGAGCCAGAATATTTAGACCATTCCATTTCCTCATAGGGTGTCCATATCTCCATATCGATGTCCCCAAGGTGCCACCACCCCACTCCAGTGTCACCACATCCCCATTTCAGTGTCCCCAATGTCCCCAAAGTGTCCCCAATGTCATCATGGACCGGTCCAAGTCACTTTAGGGGGGGAGCCAGAACCTTTGGACCATTCCATTTCTCCATAGGGGGTGTCCCAATGCTCTCAGTGATGTCCCCAAGGTGCCACCACCTCATTGCAGTGTCCCCACATCCCCATTTCAGTGTCCCCAGTGTCCCCAAGATGTCCCCAGTGTCACCATGGACCGTTCCAACTCACTTTAGGGGGGGATTTCAGTGATTCCAATGCCACAAACCCCCCCAGTATCGATGTCCCCAAGGTGCCACCACGCCCCGTTTGTGTCCCCGCAGGTTCCTGGTGGCCGTGCCGGCGGTGGCCTCGCGGGGCGTGTCCCCAGTGTCACCGTGGGCTGGTCCAAGCCACTTTTAGGGGGGAGCCAGAACCTTAGGACCATTCCATTTCCCCATAGGGGTGTCCATATTTCCATATCAATGTCCCCAAAGTGTCCCCAAGGTGCCACCACCCCATTGCAGTGTCCCCACATCCCCATTTCAGTGTCCCCAATGTCCCCAAGATGTCCTCAATGTCACCATGGAGTGATCCAAGTCACTTTAGGGGGGGAGCCAGAACTTTTGGACCATTCCATTTCTCCATAGGGGGTGTCCCAATGCTCTCAGTGATGTCCCCAAGGTGCCACCACCCCACTGCAGTGTCCCCACATCCCCATTTCAGTGTCCCCAATGTCCCCAAGATGTCCCCAATGTCACCATGGACCGTTCCAACTCACTTTAGGGGGGGATTTCAGTGACTCCAATGCCACAAACCCCCCCAGTATCGATGTCCCCAAGGTGCCACCACGCCCCGTTTGTGTCCCCGCAGGTTCCTGGTGGCCGTGCCGGCGGTGGCCTCTCGGGGCGTGTCCCTGCACAGCGCCCGGCCCCCGCCCTGGGCGCAGCGGCAGCGGCAGCGCCTGGAGCAGCAGCTGCGGGAGGAGCTGCGGGCGCGGGGGGCGCTGCCGGCGCAGGGGCTGCACACGCAGTTCCCCGACCCGCGGCTGGTGCAGTACGACTGCGGTGAGGGGACGCCGGGGACGTTGGGGACGTTGGGGACGTTGGGAAAAAATGGTGAAAAAATGGCGAAAATCGGGCGAAAAATGACGAAAAAATGGTGAAAATTGGGCGAAAAATGGTGAAAAAATGGCGAAAGTTGGGGGAAAAATGGGACTGGGGACATTGGGGACGTTGGGGACGTTGAGAAAAAATGGTGAAAATTGGGTTAAAAACAGTGAAAAAATGGCGAAAATCGGGCAAAAAATGACAAAAAAATGGTGAAAATTGGGAGAAAAATGGTGAAAAAATGGCGAAAATTGGGGGAAAATGGGACTGGGGACATTGAGAAAAAATGGTGAAAAAATGGCGAAAATCGGGGCAAAAAATGACAAAAAAATGATGAAAATTGGGCAAAAAATGGTGAAAAAATGGCAAAAATTGGGGGGAAAATGGGACTGGGGACATTGGGGACATTGGGGACATTGGGGACATTCGGGACACTGGGGACATTGGGGACGTTGGGGACGTTGAGAAAAAATGGGGAAAATTGGGTGAAAAGCGGTGAAAAAATGGCGAAAATCGGGCGAAAAATGACGAAAAAATGGTGAAAATTGGGCGAAAAATGGTGAAAAAATGGCGAAAATTGGGGGAAAATGGGACTGGGGACATTGGGGACACTGGGGACATTGGGGACATTGGGGACACTGGGGACATTAGGGACGTTGGGGATGTTGGGAAAAAATGGTGAATATTGGGCGAAAAACGGTGAAAAAATGGCGAAAATCGGGCGAAAAATGACCAAAAAATGGTGAAAATTGGACGAAAAATGGTGAAAAAATGGCGAAAATTGGGGGGAAAATGGGACTAGGGATGTTAAGAAAAAATGGTGAAAAAATGGCGAAAATTGGGCGAAAAATGGTGAAAAAATGGCGAAAATTGGGGGAACATGGGACTGGGGACATTGAGAAAAAATGGTGAAAAAATGGCGAAAATCGGGGCAAAAAATGACAAAAAAATGGTGAAAATTGGGCAAAAAATGGTGAAAAAATGGCAAAAATTGGGGGGAAAATGGGACTGGGGACATTGGGGACGTTGGGGATGTTGGGGACGTTGAGAAAAAATGGTGAAAATTGGGTTAAAAACAGTGAAAAAATGGCGAAAATCGGGCAAAAAATGACAAAAAAATGGTGAAAATTGGGCAAAAAATGGTGAAAAAATGGCGAAAATTGGGGGAAAATGGGACTGGGGATGTTAAGAAAAAATGGTGAAAAAATGGCGAAAATTGGGGGAAAAACGGTGAAAAAATGGCGAAAATTGGGGGAAAAATGGGACTGGGGATGTTAAGAAAAAATGGTGAAAAAATGGCGAAAATCGGGGCGAAAAATGACGAAAAAATGGTGAAAATTGGGCGAAAAATGGTGAAAAAATGGCGAAAATTGGGGGGAAAATGGGACTGGGGACATTGGGGACATTGGGGACGTTGGGAAAAAATGGCGAAAATTGGGTGAAAAAATGGCGAAAAAATGGCGAAAATTGGGGGAAAATGGGACTGGGGACATTGGGGACGTTGGGGACGTTGGGAAAAAATGGTGAAAATTGGGCGAAAAACGGTGAAAAAATGGCGAAAATTGGGGGAAAATGGGACTGGGGATGTTAAGAAAAAATGGTGAAAAAATGGCAAAAATTGGGTGAAAAACGGTGAAAAAATGGTGAAAATTGGGGGAAGAATGGGACTGGGGACATTGGGGACATTGGGGACGTTGGGGACATTGGGGACATTGGGGACGTTGAGAAAAAATGGTGAAAATTGGGTGAAAAACGGTGAAAAAATGGTGAAAATCGGGCGAAAAATGACGAAAAAATGGTGAAAATTGGGCGAAAAATGGTGAAAAAATGGCGAAAATTGGGGGGAAAATGGGACTGGGGACATTGAGCAAAAATGGTGAAAAAATGGTGAAAATGGGGTGAAAAACGGTGAAAAAATGGCGAAAATTGGGGGAAAAATGGGACTGGGGACGTTGAGAAAAAATGGTGAAAAAATGGCAAAAATCAGGCGAAAAATGACAAAAAAATGGTGAAAATGGGGTGAAAAACGGTGAAAAAATGGCAAAAATTGGGGGAAAATGGGACTGGGGACATTGGGGACGTTGGGGACATTGGGGACATTGAGAAAAAATGGTGAAAAAATGGCGAAAATTGGGTGAAAAACGGTGAAAAAATGGCGAAAATCGAGCAAAAAATGACGAAAAAATGGTGAAAATTGGGCAAAAAATGGTGGAAAATGGAGCAAAAATGACGTTGGGGATGTTGGGAGAAAATGGTGGAAAATTGGGAAAAAATGGGATTGGGGATGTTGGGAATATTGAGGAAAAAACTTGGGAAAATTGGTGAAAAAATTGGGAAAAAAATGGTAAAAAAATGGTGGGAAAATGGTGAAAATTGGGCGAAAAATGGTCAAAAATTGGGAAAAATGGGATTGGGGATTTTGGGGACATTGAGGAAAAAATTTGGGAAAAATGATGAAAAAATTGGGAAAAAATGGGAAAAAATGGCAAAAATTGGGGAGAAAATGGTGGAAAATTGGGATAAAACGGGATTGGGGATTTTGGGGACATGGAGGAAAAAATTTGGGAAAAATGGTGAAAAAATTGGGAAAAAAATGGTGGAAAATGGCGAAAATTGGGGGGAAAATGGTCAAAAATTGGGAAAAATGGGATTGGGGATGTTGGGGACATTGAGGAAAAAATTTGGGAAAAATGGTGAAAAAATTGGGAAAAAAATGGGAAAAAATGGCAAAAATTGGGGGGAAAATGGTCAAAAATTGGGAAAAAATGGGATTGGGGATGTTGGGGACATTGAGGAAAAAATTTGGGAAAAATGGTGAAAAAATTGGGAAAAAAATGGAGAAAAAATGGCGAAAACTGGGGGGAAAATGGTCAAAAATTGGGAAAAATGGGATTGGGGATGTTGGGGACATTGAGGAAAAATTTGGGAAAAATGGTGAAAAAAATGGGAAAAAAATGGGAAAAAATGGCGAAAACTGGGGAGAAAATGGTGGAAAATTGGGATAAAACGGGATTGGGGATTTTGGGGACATGGAGGAAAAAATTTGGGAAAAATGGTGAAAAAGTTGGGAAAAAAGTTGGAAAAAAATGGCAAAAATTGGGGGGGAAATGGTCAAAAATTGGGAAAAAATGGGATTGGGGATTTTGGGGACATGGAGGAAAAAATTTGGGAAAAATGGTGAAAAAATTGGGAAAAAAATGGAAAAAAATGGTGGAAAATGGGGGAAAATGGTCAAAAATTGGGAAAAAATGGGATTGGGGATTTTGGGGACATGGAGGAAAAAATTTGGGAAAAATGGTGAAAAAATTGGGAAAAAAATGGGAAAAAATGGCAAAAATTGGGGGGAAAATGGTCAAAAATTGGGAAAAATGGGATTGGGGATTTTGGGGACATGGAGGAAAAAATTTGGGAAAATTGGTGAAAAAATTGGGAAAAAAATGGGAAAAAAATGGCAAAAATTGGGGGGGAAATGGTCAAAAATTGGAAAAAATGGGATTGGGGATGTTGGGGACATTGAGGAAAAAATTTGGGAAAAATGGTGAAAAAATTGGGAAAAAAATGGGAAAAAATGGTGGAAAATGGCGAAAATTGGGGGAAAAATGGTCAAAAATTGGGAAAAAATGGGATTGGAGATGTTGGGGACATTGAGGAAAAATTTGGGAAAAATGGTGAAAAAATTGGGAAAAAAATGGGAAAAAATGGCGAAAACTGGGGGGAAAATGGTCAAAAATTGGGAAAAATGGGATTGGGGACATTGAGGAAAAAATTTGGGAAAAATGATGAAAAAATTGGGAAAAAATGGGAAAAAATGGCAAAAATTGGGGGGAAAATGGTCAAAAATTGGGAAAAAATGGGATTGGGGATGTTGGGGACATAGAGGAAAAAATTTGGGAAAAATGGTGAAAAAATGGAGAAAAAATGGTGGGAGAATGGCGAAAATTCGGGGGAAAATGGTCAAAAATTGGGATAAAAAGGGATTGGGGATGTTGGGGACATGGAGGAAAAAATTTGGGAAAAATGGTGAAAAAATTGGGAAAAAAATGGGAAAAAATGGCAAAAATTGGGGGGAAAATGGTCAAAAATTGGGAAAAAATGGGATTGGGGATTTTGGGGACATGGAGGAAAAAATTTGGGAAAAATGGTGAAAAAATTGGGAAAAAAATGGTGGAAAATGGTGAAAATTGGGGGGAAAATGGTCAAAAATTGGGAAAAAATTGGGATTGGGGATGTTAGGGACATGGAGGAAAAAATTTGGGAAAAATGGTGAAAAAATTGGGAAAAAAATGGAGAAAAAATGGTGGGAAAATGGCAAAAATTGGGGGGAAAATGGTCAAAAATTGGGAAGAATGGGATTGGGGACATTGAGGAAAAAATTTGGGAAAAATGATGAAAAAATTGGAAAAAAAATGGAAAAAAATGGCAAAAATTGGGGGAAAATGGTCAAAAATTGGGAAAAATGGGATTGGGGATGTTGGGGACATTGAGGAAAAAATTTGGGAAAAATGGTGAAAAAATGGAGAAAAAAATGGTGGAAAAATGGCGAAAATTGGGGGAAAATGGTCAAAAATTGGGAAAAAATGGGATTGGGGATGTTGGGGACATGGAGGAAAAATTTGGGAAAAATGGTGAAAAAATTGGGAAAAAAATGGGAAAAAATGGTGGAAAATGGCAAAAATTGGGGGAAAATGGTCAAAAATTGGGAAGAATGGGATTGGGGACATTGAGGAAAAAATTTGGGAAAAATGGTGAAAAAATTGGGAAAAAATGGGAAAAAATGGCAAAAATTGGGGGGAAAATGGTCAAAAATTGGGAAAAATGGGATTGGGGATGTTGGGGACATTGAGGAAAAAATTTGGGAAAAATGGTGAAAAAATGGAGAAAAAAATGGTGGAAAAATGGCGAAAATTGGGGGGAAAATGGTCAAAAATTGGGAAAAAATGGGATTGGGGATGTTGGGGACATGGAGGAAAAATTTGGGAAAAATGGTGAAAAAATTGGGAAAAAAATGGAAAAAGTTGGAAAAAAATGGCGAAAATTTGGGGGAAAATGGTCAAAAATTGGGAAAAAATGGGATTGGGGACATTGGGGACGTTGGGGACATTTTTGGGGTCGATTTAAGGAATTTTGGGGTAAAATCTTTGGGATTTTGGGGATTTTTTGGGGTTTTTGGTGTCCCTCACCTGTCCCTCACTGTGCTCAATTTGGTGAATTTTTAAGTGAATTTTTGGGGTCAATTTAGTGATTTTTTGGGGTAAAATCTTTGGGATTTTGGGCATTTTTTTAGGATTTTTTGGGGGATTTTTGGTGTTTTTGGTATCCCTCACTGTGCCCAATTTGGTGAATTTTTAAGTGAATTTTTGGGGCCATTTTAGTGAATTTTGGGGTAAAACCTTTGAGATTTTGGAGATTTTTGGGGAATTTTTTTAAGGATATTTTGGTGTTTTTGGTATCCCTCGCTGTGGCAAATTCGGTGAATTTTTAAGTGAATTTTTGGGGTCAATTTAGTGAATTTTGGGGTAAAATCTTGGGGATTTTGGGCATTTTTTTAGGATTTTTTGGTGATTTTTATAGGATTTTTGGAGGGATTTTTGGGGGGATTTTTGATGTTTTTGGTATCCCCGACTGTGCCCAATTCAGTGAAATTTCAAGTGAATTTTTGGGGTCAATTTAGTGAATTTTGGGGTAAAATCTTGGGGATTTTGGGCATTTTTTTAGGATATTTTGGTGATTTTTATAGGATTTTTTGGGGGATTTTTGGTGTTTTTGGCGTCCCTCACTGTGCCCAATCCAGTGAAATTTCAAGTGAATTTTTGGAGCCATTTTAGTGAATTTTGGGGTTAAACCTTCGAGATTTTGCTGATTTTTTGGAGATTTTTTGGAGGGATTTTTGGGGGGATTTTTGGTGTTTTTGGCGTCCCTCACTGTCCCCAATCCAGTGAAATTTCAAGTGAATTTTTGGAGCCATTTTAGCGAATTTTGGCGTAAAACCTTCGGGGTTTTTTTGATTTTCTCCGGATTTTTTTTTGTTTTGTTTTTTTTTTTTATTATTTTTGTGTGATTTCTGTCCCTCACCTGTCCCCGTGTCACCTGTGCCCAGGTAAGCTGCAGGCGCTGGACGTGCTGCTGCGCCGGCTGCGCGCCGGCGGGCACCGCGTGCTGATCTTCACGCAGATGACGCGGATGCTGGACGTGCTGGAGCGCTTCCTCACCTTCCACGGGCACATCTACCTGCGCCTCGACGGCTCCACCCGCGTGGAACAGAGACAGGTGAGCGCTGGCACACCTGGGCACACCCGGGCACACCTGGGCACACCTGGGACACACCTGGGCACACCTGGGGCACATCTACCTGCGCCTCGACGGCTCCACCCGCGTGGAACAGAGACAGGTGAGCGCTGGCACACCTGGGTGAGGTTACACACACCTGGGATACACCTGGGCACACCTGGGTGAGGTTACACACACCTGGGACACACCTGGGTGAGGTTACACACACCTGGGACACACCTGGGGCACACCTGGGCACACCTGGGGCACACCTGGGTGGGGTCAGACACACCTGGGACACACCTGGGTGGGGTTACACACACCTGGGACACACCTGGGGCACATCTACCTGCGCCTCGACGGCTCCACCCGCGTCGAGCAGCGGCAGGTGAGCCCCGACAAACCTGGGACACACCTGGGTGGGGTTACACACACCTGGGACACACCTGGGACACACCTGGGTGGGGTTACACACACCTGGGATACACCTGGGCACACCTGGGACACACCTGGGCACACCTGGGGCACATCTACCTGCGCCTCGACGGCTCCACCCGCGTGGAAGAGAGACAGGTGAGCGCTGGCACACCTGGGACACACCTGGGTGGGGTTACACACACCTGGGACACACCTGGGCACACCTGGGCACACCCGGGCACACTTGGGCACACCTGGGATACACCTGGGGCACATCTACCTGCGCCTCGACGGCTCCACCCGCGTGGAACAGAGACAGGTGAGCGCTGGCACACCTGGGTGAGGTTACACACACCTGGGATACACCTGGGGCACACCTGGGTGAGGTTACACACACCTGGGATACACCTGGGCACACCTGGGTGAGGTTACACACACCTGGGATACACCTGGGCACACCTGGGTGAGGTTACACACACCTGGGACACACTTGGGTGAGGTTACACACACCTGGGACACACCTGGGGCACACCTGGGCACACCTGGGGCACACCTGGGTGGGGTCAGACACACCTGGGACACACCTGGGTGGGGTTACACACACCTGGGACACACCTGGGGCACATCTACCTGCGCCTCGACGGCTCCACCCGCGTCGAGCAGCGGCAGGTGATCCCCGACACACCTGGGACACACCTGGGTGGGGTTACACACACCTGGGCACACCTGGGGCACATCTACCTGCGCCTCGACGGCTCCACACGCGTGGAACAGAGACAGGTGAGCGCTGGCACACCTGGGTGGGGTTACACACACCTGGGACACACCTGGGAGAGGTTACACACACCTGGGACACACCTGGGTGGGGTTACACACACCTGGGCACACCTGGGGCACATCTACCTGCGCCTCGACGGCTCCACCCACGTGGAACAGAGACAGGTGAGCGCTGGCACACCTGGGTGGGGTTACACACACCTGGGATACACCTGGGTGGGGTTACACACACCTGGGATACACCTGGGCACACCTGGGCACACCTGGGTGAGGTTACACACACCTGTGACACACCTGGCTGGGGTTACACACACCTGGGATACACCTGGGCACACCTGGGCACACCTGGGGCACACCTGGGCACACCTGGGGCACCTCTACCTGCGCCTCGACGGCTCCACCCACGTGGAACAGAGACAGGTGAGCGCTGGCACACCTGGGCACACCTGGGTGGGGTTACACACACCTGGGATACACCTGGGCACACCTGGGCACACCTGGGTGGGGTTACACACACCTGGGACACACCTGGGTGGGGTTACACACACCTGGGACACACCTGTGACACCCTTGGGTGAGGTTACACACACCTGGGGCACACCTGGGTGAGGTTACACACACCTGGGCACACCTGGGGCACATCTGGGTGGGGTTACACACACCTGGGACACACCTGGGCACACCTGGGGTACACCTGGGCACACCTGGGGCACATCTACCTGCGCCTCGACGGCTCCACCCGCGTGGAACAGAGACAGGTGAGCGCTGGCACACCTGGGCACACCCGGGCACACTTGGGACACACCTGGGTGGGGTTACACACACCTGGGATACACCTGGGCACACCTGGGGCACACCTGGGCACACCTGGGGCACCTCTACCTGCGCCTCGACGGCTCCACCCGCGTGGAACAGAGACAGGTGAGCGCTGGCACACCTGGGTGAGGTTACACACACCTGGGATACACCTGGGCACACCTGGGTGAGGTTACACACACCTGGGACACACCTGGGTGAGGTTACACACACCTGGGACACACCTGGGGCACACCTGGGCACACCTGGGGCACACCTGGGTGGGGTCAGACACACCTGGGACACACCTGGGTGGGGTTACACACACCTGGGACACACCTGGGGCACATCTACCTGCGCCTCGACGGCTCCACCCGCGTCGAGCAGCGGCAGGTGAGCCCCGACAAACCTGGGACACACCTGGGTGGGGTTACACACACCTGGGACACACCTGGGACACACCTGGGTGGGGTTACACACACCTGGGATACACCTGGGCACACCTGGGACACACCTGGGCACACCTGGGGCACATCTACCTGCGCCTCGACGGCTCCACCCGCGTGGAACAGAGACAGGTGAGCGCTGGCACACCTGGGACACACCTGGGTGGGGTTACACACACCTGGGACACACCTGGGCACACCTGGGGCACACCTGGGCACACCTGGGACACACCTGGGCACACCTGGGGCACATCTACCTGCGCCTCGACGGCTCCACACGCGTGGAACAGAGACAGGTGAGCGCTGGCACACCTGGGTGGGGTTACACACACCTGGGACACACCTGGGTGGGGTTAAACACACCTGGGACACACCTGGGCACACCTGGGGCACACCTGGGCACACCTGGGGCACCTCTACCTGCGCCTCGACGGCTCCACCCGCGTGGAACAGAGACAGGTGAGCGCTGGCACACCTGGGTGGGGTTACACACACCTGGGCACACCTGGGGCACACCTGGGTGAGGTTACACACACCTGGGGCACACCTGGGTGAGGTTACACACACCTGGGACACACCTGGGGCACACCTGGGCACACCTGGGGCACACCTGGGTGGGGTCAGACACACCTGGGACACACCTGGGTGGGGTTACACACACCTGGGCACACCTGGGGCACATCTACCTGCGCCTCGACGGCTCCACCCGCGTCGAGCAGCGGCAGGTGAGCCCCGACACACCTGGGACACACCTGGGTGAGGTTACACACACCTGGGACACACCTGGGCACACCTGGGTGGGGTTACACACACCTGGGACACACCTGGGTGGGGTTACACACACCTGGGCACACCTGGGGCACACCTGGGTGAGGTTACACACACCTGGGACACACCTGGGCACACCTGGGACACACCTGGGCACACCTGGGGCACATCTACCTGCGCCTCGACGGCTCCACCCGCGTGGAACAGAGACAGGTGAGCGCTGGCACACCTGGGGCACACCTGGGTGGGGTTACACACACCTGGGATACACCTGGGTGGGGTTACACACACCTGGGACACACCTGGGTGGGGTTACACACACCTGGGATACACCTGGGCACACCTGGGCACACCTGGGTGAGGTTACACACACCTGGGACACACCTGGGTGGGGCTAAACACACCTGGGACACACCTGGGCACACCTGGGGCACACCTGGGTGGGGTTACACACACCTGGGATACACCTGGGAGGGGCCCGACACACCTGGGATACACCTGGGTGGTGTTAGACACACCTGGGGCACATCTACCTGCGCCTCGACGGCTCCACCCGCGTCGAGCAGCGACAGGTGAGCCCTCACACACCTGGGCACACCTGTGACACACCTGGGCACACCTGGGCACACCTGGGACACACCTGTGACACACCTGGGTGGGGTTACACACACCTGGGACACACCTGGGACACACCTGGGCACACCTGGGGCACATCTACCTGCGCCTCGACGGCTCCACGCGCATCGAGCAGCGGCAGGTGAGCACTGACACACCTGGGACACACCTGGGTGGGGTTACACACACCTGGGACACATCTGGGCACACCTGGGGCACACCTGGGTGGGGTCAGACACACCTGGGATACACCTGGGTGGGGTTACACACACCTGGGACACACCCGGGTGTGACTGGGGTACACCTGAGCACACTTGGACACACCTGGGTGTAGGTGGAGACACCGGGACACACCTGGCTGGGGTTAGACAGACCTGGGACACACCTGGGACACACCTGGGACACACCTGGCTGCAGTGAGGTGTGGCTGAGACTCACCTGGAGGCAGTAGCCCCTCCAGGTGTGCCCCAGGTGTGCCCCGGGTGTCTCAGGTGTGCCCCAGGTATCCCAGGTGTGCCCAGGTGTGCCCCAGGTATCCCAGGTGTGCCCCAAACTCACTCCCAGGTGTGCCCAGGTGTCTCACCTGTCCCCTCACCTGTCACAAGCTCTTGTGGAGCGCTTCAACGCCAAGCACATCTTCTGCGTCATCCTGTGCCCCAGGTGTCTCACCTGTCTCTCACCTGTCCCTCACCTGTCCCTCACCTGTCCCTCACCTGTCCCCCAGGTGTCTCCCCTGTGCCCCAGGTGTCTCACCTGTCCCTCACCTGTCGCTCACCTGTCCCAGGCCCTCATGGAGCGTTTCAACGCCGACAAGCGCATCTTGTGCTCCATCCTGTCCCTTACCTGTCCCCTCACCTGTGCCCCAGGTGTCTCACCTGTCCCCCGGGTGTCTCACCTGTGCCCCAGGTGTCTCACCTGTCCCCCGGGTGTCTCACCTGTGCCCCAGGTGTCTCACCTGTCCCCCACCTGTCCCTCACCTGTCGCTCACCTGTCCCAGGCCCTCATGGAGCGCTTCAACGCCGACAAGCGCATCTTCTGCTTCATCCTGTCCCTCACCTGTCCCCCAGGTGTCTCACCTGTCCCCTCACCTGTCCCCCGGGTGTCTCACCTGTCGCTCACCTGTCCCAGGCCCTCATGGAGCGTTTCAACGCCGACAAGCGCATCTTGTGCTTCATCCTGTCCCTCACCTGTGCCTCACCTGTCCCTCACCTGTCCCTCACCTGTCCCCCAGGTGTCTCACCTGTCGCTCACCTGTCTGCAGGCGCTGATGGAGCGTTTCAACGCCGACAAGCGCATCTTCTGCTTCATCCTGTCCACGCGCTCGGGCGGCGTCGGCGTCAACCTGGCCGGGGCCGACACGGTCGTGTTCTACGACTCGGACTGGAACCCGACCATGGACGCGCAGGCGCAGGACAGGTGCCACCGCATCGGCCAGACCCGCGACGTGCACATCTACAGGTGAGGGGCACCTGGGGACACACCTGGGCAGGTGGGAGGTGGTTTGGGGTTCCTATGTCAATTTATTGGGGAGTTACGGACTCACCTGCGGCACCTGGAGCTCACCTGGGCAGGTGGAAGGAGGTTTGGGGTCGGTATCTGCAAATATGGAGCAGTTCTGGACTCACCTGTGGCACCTGGAGCTCACCTGGGCAGGTGTGTGGGTACCTGGGCAGGTGCCACCGCATCGGCCAGACCCGCGACGTGCACACCTACAGGTGAGGGGCACCTGGGGACACACCTGGGCAGGTGGGAGAAGGTCTGGGGTTCCTATCTCAGTTTATTGGGGAGTTACGGACTCACCTGTGGCACCTGGAGCTCACCTGGGCAGGTGTGTGGGTACTTGGGCAGGTGCCACCGCATCGGCCAGACCCGCGACGTGCACATCTACAGGTGAGGGGCACCTGGGGACACACCTGGGGACGCACCTGGGCAGGTGGGAGAAGGTTTGGGGTCGGTATCTGCAAATAGGGAGGAGTTACGGACCCACCTGTGGCACCTGGAGCTCACCTGGGCAGGGACTGGGGATTTAGGAGCTCACCTGGGCAGGTGTGTGGGTACCTGGGCAGGTGCCACCGCATCGGCCAGACCCGCGACGTGCACATCTACAGGTGAGGGGCACCTGGGGACACACCTGGGCAGGTGGGAGGTGGTTTGGGGTTCCTATGTCAATTTATTGGGGAGTTACGGACCCACCTGCGGCACCTGGAGCTCACCTGGACAGGTGGGAGAAGGTCTGGGGTTGGTATCTGCAAATAGGCAGGAGTTACGGACCCACCTGTGGCACCTGGAGCTCACCTGGGCAGGGATTGGGGATTTAGGAGCTCACCTGGGCAGGTGTGTGGGTACCTGGGCAGGTGCCACCGCATCGGCCAGACCCGCGACGTGCACACCTACAGGTGAGCCGCGCACCTGGGGACGCACCTGGGCAGGTGGGAGAAGGTCTGGGGTTCCTATCTCAGTTTATTGGGGAGTTACGGACTCACCTGTGGCACCTGGAGCTCACCTGGGCAGGTGTGTGGGTACTTGGGCAGGTGCCACCGCATCGGCCAGACCCGCGACGTGCACACCTACAGGTGAGCCGCGCACCTGGGGACGCACCTGGGCAGGTGGGAGAAGGTTTGGCGTTCCTATGTCAATTTATTGGGGAGTTACGGACTCACCTGTGGCACCTGGAGCTCACCTGGGCAGGTGGGAGAAGTTTTGGGGTCGGTATCTGCAAATAGGGAGGAGTTACGGACCCACCTGTGGCACCTGGAGCTCACCTGGGCAGGGATTGGGGATTTAGGAGCTCACCTGGGCAGGTGTGTGGGTACCTGGGCAGGTGCCACCGCATCGGCCAGACCCGCGACGTGCACACCTACAGGTGAGCCGCGCACCTGGGGACGCACCTGGGCAGGTGGGAGAAGGTCTGGGGTTCCTATCTCAGTTTATTGGGGAGTTACGGACTCACCTGTGGCACCTGGAGCTCACCTGGGCAGGTGTGTGGGTACTTGGGCAGGTGCCACCGCATCGGCCAGACCCGCGACGTGCACACCTACAGGTGAGCCGCGCACCTGGGGACGCACCTGGGCAGGTGGGAGAAGGTTTGGGGTTCCTATGTCAATTTATTGGGGAGTTACGGACTCACCTGTGGCACCTGGAGCTCACCTGGGCAGGTGGGAGAAGTTTTGGGGTCGGTATCTGCAAATAGGGAGGAGTTACGGACCCACCTGTGGCACCTGGAGCTCACCTGGGCAGGGATTGGGGATTTAGGAGCTCACCTGGGCAGGTGTGTGGGTACCTGGGCAGGTGCCACCGCATCGGCCAGACCCGCGACGTGCACACCTACAGGTGAGCCGCGCACCTGGGGACGCACCTGGGCAGGTGGGAGAAGGTCTGGGGTTCCTATCTCAGTTTATTGGGGAGTTACGGACTCACCTGCGGCACCTGGAGCTCACCTGGGCAGGTGGAAGAAGGTTTGGGGTTGGTATCTGCAAATATTGCGCAGTTCTGGACCCACCTGTGGCACCTGGAGCTCACCTGTGCAGGTGTTTGGGTACCTGGGCAGGTGCCACCGCATCGGCCAGACCCGCGACGTGCACACCTACAGGTGAGGGGCGCACCTGGGGACGCACCTGGGCAGGTGGGAGAAGTTTTGGGGTCGGTATCTGCAAATAGGGAGGAGTTACGGACTCACCTGTGGCACCTGGAGCTCACCTGGGCAGGTGTGTGGGTACCTGGGCAGGTGCCACCGCATCGGCCAGACCCGCGACGTGCACACCTACAGGTGAGGCGCACCTGGGGACGCACCTGGGGACACACCTGGGGGGTTTGGAGAAGGTTTGGGGTTCCTATCTCAGTTTATTGGGGAGTTACGGACTCACCTGCGGCACCTGGAGCTCACCTGGGCAGGTGTGTGGGTACCTGGGCAGGTGCCACCGCATCGGCCAGACCCGCGACGTGCACACCTACAGGTGAGGGGCGCACCTGGGGACACACCTGGGGGGTTTGGAGAAGGTTTGGGGTCGGTATCTGCAAATAGGGAGGAGTTACGGACTCACCTGTGGCACCTGGAGCTCACCTGGGCAGGTGTGTGGGTACCTGGGCAGGTGCCACCGCATCGGCCAGACCCGCGACGTGCACACCTACAGGTGAGGGGCGCATCTGGGGACACACCTGGGCAGGTGGGAGAAGTTTTGGGGTCGGTATCTGCAAATAGGGAGGAGTTACGGACTCACCTGTGGCACCTGGAGCTCACCTGGGCAGGTATTTGGGATTTAGGAGCTCACCTGTGCAGGTGTGTGTGGGATTTAGGAGCTCACCTGTGCAGGTGTGTGTGGGATTTAGGAGCTCACCTGTGCAGGTGTGTGGGGTTTAGGAGCTCACCTGTGCAGGTGTGTGGGGTTTAGGAGCTCACCTGTGCAGTTTTTGGGGATTCAGGAGCTCAACTGTGCAGGGATTGGGGGTTTAGGAGCTCACCTGTGCAGGTGTGTGGGGGGTTTAGGAGCTCACCTGTGCAGGTGTGTGGGGTTTAGGGGCTCACCTGTGCAGGTGTGTGGGGTTTAGGAGCTCACCTGTGCAGGGATTGGGGATTCAGGAGCTCACCTGTGCAGGTGTGTGGGGTTTAGGAGCTCACCTGTGCAGGTATTTGGGATTCAGGAGCTCACCTGTGCAGGGATTGGGGGTTTAGGAGCTCACCTGTGCAGGTGTGTGGGGGGTTTAGGAGCTCACCTGTGCAGGTGTGTGGGATTTAGGAGCTCACCTGTGCAGGTGTGTGGGGTTTAGGAGCTCACCTGTGCAGGTGTGTGGGGTTTAGGAGCTCACCTGTGTCTCACCTGTCCAGGATCTTCTCCACGTCTGGAGCTGCCGCCATTTTGTGACCTCCAAAATTCCCATTTCCAACCCCAAAACCTCCAAGTTTTTTGCCCAAAATCGGCGTTTTTTGCCCCAGCATTTTGTGGCTTGTTCCCAGAGGTGCCTCACCTGTGTCTCACCTGTGTCTCACCTCTGTCTCACCTGTGTCTCACCTGTGTCTCACCTGTGCCTCACCTGTGTCTCACCTGTCAGGTTGATCACGGTGCAGGAGATCACCTGGAGCTCACCTGGGGCTGTTTCCTTGTCTGTACCTGTCCACACCTGTCCATACTTGTCCATACCTGTCCATACCTGTCCACACCTGCCCATACCTGTCCATACCTGTCCGTACCTGTCCATACCTGTCCGTACCTGTCCTTACCTGTCCGTACCTGTCCACACCTGTCCATACCTGTCCATACCTGTCCATACCTGTCCATACCTGTCCACACCTGTCCATACCTGTCCATACCTGTCCATACCTGTCCATACCTGTCCACACCTGTCCATACCTGTCCGTACCTGTCCGTACTTGTCCATACCTGTCTCACCTGTCCATACCTGTCCTTACCTGTCCTTACCTGTCCATACCTGTCCATACCTGTCCTTACCTGTCCATACCTGTCCACACCTGTCCGTACCTGTCCGTACCTGTCCGTACCTGTCTCACCTGTCCTTACCTGTCCGTACCTGCGCAGGTTGATCTCGGAGCGCACGGTGGAGGAGAACATCCTCAAGAAGGCCAATCAGAAGCTGTTCCCTTATCTCACCTGTGTCTCACCTGTCCTTACCTGTCCATACCTGCCCATACCTGTCCATACCTGTCCTTACCTGTCCATACCTGTCCTTACCTGTCTCACCTGTCCACACCTGTCTCACCTGTCCACACCTGTCCATACCTGTCCATACCTGCCCACACCTGTCCATACCTGTCCTTACCTGTCTGTACCTGCCCGTACCTGTCCGTACCTGTCCATACCTGTCCGTACCTGTCCATACCTGTCCGTACCTGTCCATACCTGTCCATACCTGCCCATACCTGTCCTTACCTGTCCTTACCTGTCCGTACCTGCGCAGGTTGATCTCGGAGCGCACGGTGGAGGAGAACATCCTCAAGAAGGCCAACCAGAAGCGGCTCCTGGGCGACATGGCCATCGAGGGCGGCAACTTCACCACGGCCTACTTCAAACAGGTGAGGCCACGCCCACCCCCCCCCCCCCCCCCGGCAGGTGAGGCCACGCCCACCCCCCCGGCAGGTGAGACCACGCCCGCCCCCCCCCGGGTGAGGGTGGGGAGGGGGTCCCGGGTGGGGTTTGGGGGGATCTCGAGTGGCTCCAGGTGAGGTTTGGGTGTGTCCAGGTGAGGTTTTGGGTGTGTCCAGGTGAGGTTTGGGTGGCTCCAGGTGTGTCCAGGTGAGGTTTGGCTCAGTTCTGGTGTGTCCAGGTGAGGTTTGGGTGTGTCCAGGTGAGGTTTGGGTGTGTCCAGGTGTGTCCAGGTGAGGTTTGGGTGGCTCCAGGTGTGTCCAGGTGTGGTTTGGCTCAGTTCTGGTGCGTCCAGGTGAGGTTCAGGTGTGTCCAGGTGAGGTTTGGGTGTGTCCAGGTGAGGTTTGGGTGTGTCCAGGTGAGGTTTGGGTGTGTCCAGGTGTGTCCAGGTGAGGTTCAGGTGTGTCCAGGTGAGGTTCAGGTGTGTCCAGGTGAGGTTTGGGTGTGTCCAGGTGAGGTTTGGGTGTGTCCAGGTGTGTCCAGGTGTGGTTTGGCTCAGTTCTGGTGTGTCCAGGTGAGGTTTGGGTGTGTCCAGGTGAGGTTTGGGTGTGTCCAGGTGTGTCCAGGTGAGGTTTGGGTGGCTCCAGGTGTGTCCAGGTGAGGTTTGGCTCAGTTCTGGTGTGTCCAGGTGAGATTTGGGTGTGTCCAGGTGAGGTTTGGGTGGTTTCAGGTGCGTCCAGGTGAGGTTTGGGTGTGTCCAGGTGTGTCCAGGTGAGGCTCAGGTGTGTCCAGGTGAGGTTTGGGTGGTTTCAGGTGTGTCCAGGTGGGTCTGGGTGTGTCCAGGTGAGGTTCAGGTGTGTCCAGGTGAGGTTTGGCTTAGTTCCAGTGCGTCCTGGTCAGGTTCAGGTGTGTCCAGGTGAGGTTTGGGTGGCTCCAGGTGTGTCCAGGTGAGGTTCAGGTGTGTCCAGGTGAGGTTCAGGTGTGTCCAGGTGAGGTTTGGCTTAGTTCCAGTGCGTCCAGGCCAGGTTCAGGTGTGTCCAGGTGTGCCCAGGTGAGGTTTGGGTGTGTCCAGGTGAGGTCCAGGTGTGTCCAGGTGAGGTTCAGGTGTGTCCAGGTGAGGTTTGGCTTGGTTCCGGTGCATCCAGGTCAGGTTCAGGTGTGTCCAGGTGTGCCCAGGTGGGGTTTGGGGTTATCTCAGGTGGGTCCGGGTGTGTCCAGGTGAGCTTGGGGTGTGTCCAGGTGAGGTTTGGGTGGCTCCAGGTGTGTCCAGGTGTGTTCAGGTGAGGTTTGGCTTGGTTCCGGTGCATCCAGGTCACGTTCAGGTGTGTCCAGGTGTGCCCAGGTGGGGTTTGGGGTTATCTCAGGTGGGTCCGGGTGTGTCCAGGTGAGCTTGGGGTGTGTCCAGGTGAGGTTTGGGTGCGTCCAGGTGTGTCCAGGTCAGGTTCAGGTGTGCCCAGGTGGGGTTTGGGGGGATTTCAGGTGGGTCCGGGTGTGTCCAGGTGAGGTTCAGGTGTGTCCAGGTGAGGTTTGGGTGGCTCCAGGTGTGTCCAGGTGAGGTTTGGGTGGCTCCAGGTGTGTCCAGATCAGGTTCAGGTGTGCCCAGGTGGGGTTTGGGGGCTCTCAGGTGGGTTCCAGGTGCAGAGGAACCTTCTGAGGACACCGTTGAGGTGTGCAGGTGTGCTCAGGTGTGTCCAGGTGTGTCCAGGTGTAAATGACTTTTCTGGGGCTGTTTGAGGGTGTGCAGGTGTGCTCAGGTGTGTCCAGGTGGGTCCAGGTGTAAATGACCTTCCTGGGGGTTGTTTGAGGGTGTGCAGGTGAGGCTCAGGTGGCTCTCGGCAGGTTCAGGTGTGTTCAGGTGAGCTTCAGGTGTGTCCAGGTGGGATCCACACGTGCTCAGGTGGGTCTAGGTGGGGCCTGGCTGTGCCCAGGTGTGCCCAGGTGTTTTCTGGGTGTGCCCAGGTGTGCTCAGGTGTGCTCAGGTGTGCTCAGGTGTTTTCTGGGTGTCCCCAGGTGTGTCCCCAGCTGTCCCCAGGTGTGTCCTCAGCTGTCCCCAGGCATGTCCCCAGGTGTCCCCAGTTGCCCCCAGGTATCTCTAGCTGTCCCCAGGTGGGTCCCCAGCTGTCCCCAGGTGTGTCCCCAGCTGTCCCCAGGTGTGTCCCCAGGTGTGCCCAGGTGTGTCCCCAGCTGTCCCCAGCTGTCCCCAGGTGTGTCCCCAGGTGTCCCCAGCTGTCCCCAGCTGTGTCCCCAGCTGTCCCCAGGTGTATCCCCAGGTGTGCCCAGGTGTGTCCCCAGCTGTCCCCAGCTGTCCCCAGGTGTATCCCCAGGTGTGTCCCCAGGTGTGTCCCCAGGTGTATCCCCAGGTGTGTCCCCAGGTGTGTCCCCAGGTGTGTCCCCAGGTGTGTCCCCAGGTGTGTCCCAGCTGTCCCCAGGTGTATCCCCAGGTGTATCCCCAGGTGTATCCCCAGGTGTGTCCCCAGCTGTCCCCAGGTGTGTCCCCAGGTGTGTCCCCAGCTGTCCCCAGGTGTGTCCCCAGGTGTGTCCCCAGCTGTCCCCAGCTGTCCCCAGGTGTATCCCCAGGTGTGTCCCCAGGTGTGTCCCCAGGTGTATCCCCAGGTGTGTCCCCAGCTGTCCCCAGGTGTGTCCCCAGGTGTGTCCCCAGGTGTGCCCAGGTGTGTCCCCAGCTGTGTCCCCAGCTGTCCCCAGCTGTCCCCAGGTGTGTCCCAGGTGTGTCCCCAGCTGTCCCCAGCTGTCCCCAGGTGTGCCCAGGTGTGTCCCAGCTGTGTCCCCAGGTGTGTCCCCAGCTGTGTCCCCAGCTGTCCCCAGCTGTGTCCCCAGGTGTGTCCCCAGGTGTATCCCCAGGTGTGTCCCAGGTGTATCCCCAGCTGTCCCCAGCTGTCCCCAGCTGTGTCCCCAGCTGTCCCCAGGTGTATCCCCAGGTGTGCCCAGGTGTGTCCCCAGCTGTCCCCAGCTGTCCCCAGCTGTCCCGAGGTGTATCCCCAGGTGTGTCCCCAGGTGTGTCCCCAGGTGTGTCCCCAGCTGTCCCCAGGTGTGCTCAGGTGCGTCCCTCTCCCCTCCCCCCCCCCCCCCCCCGCAGCAAACCATCCGCGAGCTGTTCGACATGGCGCCCGACGACGCCGCCCGCGAGCGCGGCACCGACGGCGACGGCGACCGCGGCACCGACGGCCACCGCGGCACCGACGGGCACCGCGGCACCGACGGGCACCGAGGGACGGACGGACACCGGGGGACGGACGGACACCGAGGGACGGACGGACACCGAGGGACGGACGGACACCGAGGGACGGACGGACACCGCGGCACCGACGAGGACGACGAGGACCCCGCGGCCACCAGGGAAGGACGCACATCCTGGAGCAGGTGAGGGGACACAAACGGCACCAAAACGGCACCAAAACGGCACCAAAACGGCACCAAAATGTCACCAAAATGTCACCAAAATGTCACTAAAATGTCACCAAAATGTCACTAAAATGTCACCAAAACGTCACCAAAATGTCACCAAAATGTCACCAAAATGTCACCAAAATGTCACCAAAACGGCACCAAAATGTCACCAAAATGTCACCAAAATGTCACCAAAACGGCACCAGAACGTCACCAAAATGTCACCAAAATGTCACCAAAATGTCACCAAAATGTCACTAAAATGTCACTAAAATGTCACCAAAATGTCACTAAAATGTCACCAAAATGTCACCAAAATGTCACTAAAATGTCACCAAAACGTCACCAAAATGTCATCAAAATGTCACCAAAATGTCACTAAAATGTCACCAAAACGGCACCAAAACGCCACCAAAATGTCACCAAAATGTCACCGAAACGTCACCAAAATGTCACTAAAATGTCACCAAAATGTCACCAAAATGTCACCAAAACGGCACCAAAACGGCACCAGAACGTCACCAAAATGTCACCAAAATGTCACTAAAATGTCACCAAAATGTCACTAAAATGTCACCAAAATGTCACCAAAACGTCACCAAAACATCACCAAAACATCACCAAAATGTCACCAAAATGTCACCAAAACGGCACCAAAACGGCACCAAAACGGCACCGGAACGGCCCCGGGGTCGTTCGTTCCCAGTTACCCACGGCTTCCCCCGATTTTCGTTCAGTTCTTCCCAATTTTTTCACTGTTTTTCATCACAATTTCCACCATTTTTCCCTATTTTTGAGCCAATTTTTCCCTATTTTTGAGCCAATTTTCCCCAATTTTTTCACTGTTTTTTATCATATTTTCCACCATTTTTCCCTATTTTTGAGCCAATTTTTCCTCCATTTTTCACTGTTTTTTTTCATCACAATTTCCACCATTTTACCCTATTTTTGAGCCAATTTTCCCCAATTTTTTCACTGTTTTTTATCATATATTCCACCATTTTTCCCTATTTTTGAGCCAATTTTCCCCCATTTTTTCACTGTTTTTCATCACAATTTCCACCATTTTACCCTATTTTTGAGCCAATTTTCCCCCATTTTTTCACTGTTTTTCATCACAATTTCCACCATTTTTCCCTATTTTTGATCCAATTTTTTCTCCGTTTTTTCACTGTTTTTCATCACATTTTCCACCATTTTTTCCTATTTTTGATCCAATTTTTCCCTATTTTTGAGCCATTTTTCCCCCTTTTTTTCACTGTTTTTCATCATATATTCCACCATTTTTTCCTATTTTTGATCCAATTTTTCCCGCATTTTTTCATTGTTTTTCATCACATTTTCCACCATTTTTCCCTATTTTTGATCCAATTTTCCCCCATTTTTTCACTGTTTTTCATCACATTTTCCACCATTTTTCCCTATTTTTGAGCCAATTTTTTCCCCATTTTTTCCTGTTTTTTTCCTATTTTTTCTCAATGTCCCCAATGTCTCCAATCCCATTTTTCCCAATTTTTCACCACTTTTTTTTCCCTTTTTTTTCCCATTTTTTGTCCAATTTTCTGCCATTTTTTTCATTTTTCTGCCATTTTTGTCCAATTTTTTCCCAATTTCCACCATTTTTTCTTCATTTTTTGCCGTTTTTTGTCCAATTTTTTGTCCATTTTTTTAACCATTTTTTGTCCATTTTCGTCCCATTTTTTCCACGTTTTTTCCCAGATTTTCCCCCATTTTTCCCAATGTCCCCAATCCATTTTTCCCTATTTTCTGCCACATTTTCCCCATTTTTTGTCCAATTTTTTCCCAATTCCCGTCCAATTTTCCACCATTTCCCCCCATTTTTCATCCAATTTTTTCCCCATTTTTTCCTGATTTTTTCCTATTTTTTCTCAATGTCCTCAATGTCTCCAATCCCATTTTTCCCAATTTTTCACCATTTTTTCACCACTTTTTTTTCCCTTTTTTTCCCCATTTTTGTCCAATTTTCTCCCAATTTTCCGCCTTTTTTTTTCATTTTTCTGCCATTTTTGTCCAATTTTTTCCCAATTTTCCACCATTTTTTCTTCATTTTTTGCCGTTTTTTGTCCAATTTTTTGTCCATTTTTTTAACCACTTTTTGTCCATTTTCGTCCCATTTTTTCCGCATTTTTTCCCAGATTTTCCCCCATTTTTCCCAATGTCCCCAATCCATTTTTCCCTATTTTCTGCCACATTTTCCCCATTTTTTGTCCAATTTTTTCCCAATTCCCGTCCAATTTTCCACCATTTCCCCCCCATTTTTCATCCAATTTTTTCCCCATTTTTTCCTGATTTTTTCCTATTTTTTCTCAATGTCCTCAATGTCTCCAATCCCATTTTTCCCAATTTTTCACCATTTTTTCACCACTTTTTTTTCCCTTTTTTTCCTCATTTTTTGTCCAATTTTTTCCCAATTCCCGTCCAATTTTCCACCATCTTTCCCCATTTTTCATCCCCTTTTTTCCTAATTTTTCTGCCATATTTTCCCCTATTTTTCATCCAATTTTTTCTCAGTTTTTTCTCTAATTTTTTCCCCAAATTTTGCCAAGTTTGGTTCTGGTTGTCCCCAATGCCCCAATCTCATTTCCCACCATATTTTTGTCATTTTTCCACCGTTTTTCACCATTTTTTCACTTTTCTTTCTCATTTTTAACCATTTTTCCCCAAGTTTTCGCCGTTTTCCCTTCCCCTCTAATAATTTTTCCCCAATTTTTTCCCTTTTTTTTCCCCAAAATTTTGCCAAGTTTGGTTCTGATTGTCCCCAATGCCCCAATCTCATTTTCCACCATATTTTTTGTCATTTTTCCACCATTTTTTGTCATTTTTCCACCGTTTTTCGCTGTTTTTTCACCATTCTTTCTCGTTTTTTCACCGTTTTTTCCCAAATTTTCTCCATTTTTCCCCAATTTTTTCCCATTTTTTTCCCCAAACTTTGCCAAGTTTTGTTCTGATTGTCCCCAGTGCCCCAATCTCATTTTCCACCATATTTTTTGTCATTTTTCCACCATTTTTTGTCATTTTTCCACCGTTTTTTGCCGTTTTTTCACCGTTCTTTCTCGTTTTTTCACCGTTCTTTCCCAAATTTTCTCCATTTTTTCCCAATTTTTTCCCATTTTTTTCCCCAAATTTTGCCAAGTTTTTTTGTGATTGTCCCCAATGCCCCAGTCTTGTTTACCACCACATTTTCGCCGTTTTCCCACCGTTTTTGGCCGTTTTTCTGCCGTTTTTCGCCGTTTCTTCACCGTTCTTTCTCGTTTTTTCACCGTTTTTTCCCAAATTTTCTCCATTTTTCCCCCTAATTTTCCCAAGTTTTGTTCTGATTGTCCCCAATGCCCCAATCTCGTTTCCCACCACATTTTCGCCGTTTTCCCACCGTTTTTCGCCGTTTTTTCGCTGTTTTTCTGCCGTTCTTTCTCATTTTTTCACCGTTCTTTCCCAAATTTTCTCCATTTTTCCCCAATTTTTTCCCATTTTTTCCCCCAAATTTTGCCAAGTCTTGTTCTGATTGTCCCCAATGCCCCAATCTCATTTCCCACCACATTTTCGCCGTTTTCCCACCGTTTTTTGCCGTTTTTCCGCCGTTTTTCGCCGTTTTTCTGCCGTTCTTTCTCGTTTTTTCACTGTTCTTTCCCAAATTTTCTCCATTTTTCCCCAATTTTTTCCCATTTTTTTCCCCAAATTTTGCCAAGTTTTTTTGTGATTGTCCCCAATGCCCCAGTCTTGTTTACCACCACATTTTCGCCGTTTTCCCACCGTTTTTCGCCGTTTTCCCTCCGTTTTTCGCCGTTTTTTTGCCGTTCTTTCTCGTTTTTTCACCGTTTTTTCCCAAATTTTCTCCATTTTTTCCCCCAAATTTTGCCAAGTCTTGTTCTGATTCTCCCCAGTGCCCCAATCTCATTTCCCACCACATTTTCGCCGGTTTTCCGCCGTTTTCCGCCGTTTTTCCGCCGTTTTTCGCCGTTTTTCTGCCATTCTTTCTCGTTTTTTCACCGTTCTTTCCCAAATTTTCTCCATTTTTCCCAAATTTTCTCCATTTTTTCCCCCAAATTTTACCAAGTCTTGTTCTGATTGTCCCCAATGCCCCAATCTCATTTTCCACCACATTTTTGCCGTTTTCCCACCGTTTTCCGCCGTTTTCCCGCCGTTTTCCGCCGTTTTTCCGCCGTTTCTTCGCCGTTCTTTCTCGTTTTTTCACCGTTTTTTCCCAAATTTTCTCCATTTTTCCCCCAAATTTTGCCAAGTCTTGTTCTGATTGTCCCCAATGCCCCAATCTCATTTCCCACCACATTTTCGCCGTTTTTCCGCCGTTTTCCGCCGTTTTTCCGCCGTTTTTCGCCGTTTTTCTGCCATTCTTTCTCGTTTTTTCACCGTTCTTTCCCAAATTTTCTCCATTTTTCCCAAATTTTCTCCATTTTTTCCCCCAAATTTTGCCAAGTCTTGTTCTGATTGTCCCCAGTGCCCCAATCTCATTTCCCACCACATTTTCGCCGTTTTCCCACCGTTTTTTGCCGGTTTTCCGCCGTTTTTCGCCGTTTTTCGCCGTTTCTTCACCGTTCTTTCTCGTTTTTTCACCGTTTTTTTCCCAAATTTTCTCCATTTTTTCCCCCAAATTTTACCAAGTCTTGTTCTGATTGTCCCCAATGCCCCAATCTCATTTCCCACCACATTTTCGCCGTTTTCCCACCGTTTTTCGCCGTTTTCCCACCGTTTTCCCGCCGTTTTCCGCCGTTTTTTCGCCGTTCTTTCTCGTTCTTTCCCAAATTTTCTCCATTTTTCCCAAATTTTCTCATTTTTTCCCCCAAATTTTACCAAGTTTTGTTCTGATTGTCCCCAATGCCCCAATCTTATTTTCCACCGTATTTTTGCCGTTTTCCCACCGTTTTCCGCCGTTTTCCCGCCGTTTTTCGCCCTTTTTCCGCCGTTCTTTCTCGTTTTTTCGCCTTTTTTTTTTCCCAAATTTTCACGGTTTCTCCCCGACTTTCGCCGCAGGCGCTGTGCGGGGCGGAGGACCCCGAGGACATCCGCGCGGCGTCGCAGGCGCGGGCCGAGCACGTGGCCGCCATGGCCGAGTTCAGCGAGAGCCCCAGCCCCGAGGGCGCGCCCGAGGAGGAGCTGAGCAAGGCCGAGCAGGAGATCGCCGCGCTGGTGGAGCAGGTGAGGGCACAGCTGGCACACCTGGGCACACCTGGGCACACCTGGGCACGGCTGGGAGGGGATGGGAGGGGATAAAGGAAAAAAACCCCGTGAAATTTGGGGGAAAAATGGGGATTTTGGGTTAAAAATGGGGATTTTGGGGTGAAAAATGGGGATTTTGGGGTTACCTGGGCACACCTGGGCACGGCTGGGAGGGGATGGGCGCAAAAAACCCCGGGAAATTGGGGTGAGAAATGGGGATTTTGGGGTGAACAATGGGGATTTGCGGTTACCTGGGCACAGCTGGGCACAGCCGGGCACACCTGGGCATGGTGGGCACGGCTGGGCACGGATGGGAGGGGATGGGCGCAAAAAACCCCGCGAAATTTGGGTGAAATTTGGGTGAAATTTGGGTGAAAAATGGGAATTTGGGGTTACCTGGGCACACCTGGGCACACCTGGGCACGGCTGGGAGGGGACGGATGCAAAAAACCCCGTGAAATTTGGGTGAAAAATGGGGATTTTGGGGTTAAAAATTTGGAATTTTGGGGTGAAAAAGTGGAATTTGGGGTTAAAATTTGGGGTTTTGGGGTTAAAAATTGGAATTTGGGGTGAAAAATGAGGATTTGGGGTGGAAAATTGGAATTTTGCGTGAAAAATGGGGATTA
>JAYKTQ010000112.1:0-28428 GCA_036010785.1 Ammospiza maritima maritima
CTCAATGCCATGTTCCCTAGCCCAGGTGTTGATAAGGCTGTTCTTGAAATGAGTCCCATTTTCTGACTCAGGGGTACTCTCAGGGGTACCATGCCTCCAAAGGACCTGCTTTTCAAGGCCCAGGATGGTGTTCTGGGCCATAGCATGAGACACAGGGTAGGTTTCCAACCATCCAGTGGTGGCTTCCACCATGGTCAGCACGTAGCGCTCACCCTGGCGTGTCTGGGGCAGTGTGATATAGTCAATCTGCCAGGCCTCCCCATACTTGTACTTGGACCAGCGCCCACCGTACCAGAGGGGGTTCACTTGCTTGGCCTGCTTGATGGCAGCACACGTCTCACAGTCATGGATAGCCTGAGAAATACTGTCCATGGTTAGATCCACCCCTCGGTCTCATGCCCACTTATAGGTGGCATCTCTGCCCTGATGGCCTGAGGCATCATGGGCCCATCTAGCTAGGAATAACTCTCCCTTATGTTCCCAATCTAGGTCTATTTTGGACACCCCTATCTTTGCAGCTTGGTCTACTTGCTCATTGTTTTGGTGCTCCTCATTGGCTCTACTCTTGGGGACATGGGCATCTACATGGCAGACTTCCACAGATAGCCTCCCTACCCTGGTAGCAATGTCTTTCCACTCATTGGCAGCCCAAATTGGTTTTCCTCTATGCTGCCAGTTAGCCTTTTTCCACCTCTCCAGCCATCCCCACAGAGCATTGGCTACCATCCATGAATCAGTGTAGAGGTAGAGTTTTGGCCATTTCTCTCTTTCTGCAATGTCTAGGGCCAGTTGAACAGCTTTGAGTTCAGCAAGTTGGCTTGATCCACCTTCTCCTTAGGTAGCTTGTGCAACCTGTCGTGTGGGGCTCCATATGGCTGCTTTCCACTTCCAGTTCATTCCCACAATGTGACAGGAACCGTCAGTGAAAAGAGCATAGCATGTTTCCTCTGGTGGCAGTTGGTTATAGGGAGGAGCCTCTTCAGCACGTGTCACTGGTTCTTGTTCCTCTTCATCTGTGACACCAAAATTTTCACCTTCAAGCCAATTTGTAATTACCTCCAAAATCCCAGGGCAATTCCGTTTACCTATACGGGCGCGCTGAGCGATAAGAGCAATCCACTTGCTCCATGTAGCACTGGTGGCATGGTGAGTGGAAGGAACTTTGCCTTTGAACATTCACCCCAGCACTGGGAGTCGGGGTGCCAGGAGCAGTTGTGCTTCAGTGCCTATTACCTCCGAGGCAGCCTGGACTCCTTCATAGGCAGCCAAGATTTTCTTCTCTGTGGCAGTGTAGTTGGCTTCAAAGCCTCTGTAGCTTCGACTCCAAAATCCCAGTGGTCGGCCTCAAGTCTCCCCAGGCACCTTCTGCCAAAGGCTCCAGGACAAGCCATGGTTCCTGGCTGCAGAGTAGAGCATGTTCTTTACCTCTGGTCCTGTCCTGACTGGGCCAAGGGCTATTGCATGAGCAATCTCCCGCTTGATCTGGACAAAGGCTTGTTGCTGCTCAGGGCCCCACTGGAAATTGTTCTTCTTGCGGGTGACCAGGTAAAGAGGGCTCACGATCTGACTGTACTCAGGAATATGCATCCTCCAAAAACCTATGGCGCCTAGGAAAGCTTATGTCTCTTTCTTATTGGTGGGTGGAGACATTGTTGTGATTTTGTGGTTAACATCTGTGGTAATCTGACGACATCCATCTTGCCACTTCACTCCCAGGAATTGAATCTCACGCGTTGGTCCCTTTGCTTTGCTCTTTTTAATGGCAAAACCAGCTCCCAGGAGGATCTGGATGATTTCCTTCCCTTTCTCAAACACTTCTGCAGCTGTAGTCCCCCACACAATGATGTCACCAATATACTGCAGATGTTCTGGAGTCTCTCCCCTTTCTAGTGCAGTCTGGATCAGTCCATGGCAGATGGTGGGGCTGTGCTTCCACCCCGGGGGCAGTCGGTTCCAGGTGTACTGCACTCCCTCCATGTGAAAGCAAACTGAGGCCTGCATTCTGTTGCCAAAGGAATGGAGAAAAATGCATTGGCAATGTCTATAGTGGCGTACCACTCTGCTGCCTTGGACTCAAGCTTGTACTGGAGCTCTAATATGTCTGGCACGGCAGCACTCAGTGGTGGTCACTTCATTCAATGCATGGTAGTCCACAGTCAATCTCCATTCTCCTTCAGATTTTCGCACAGGCCAAATGGGGCTTTTGAAGGGTGAGTGGGTCTTGCTGACCACCCCTTGGCTCTCCAGCTCTCGGATCATCTTATGGATGGGGATCACAGCGTCTTGAGTAGTTCTATACTGTCGTCGATGCACTATGGAAGTGGCAATTGGCACTCATTGCTCTTCTCCTGTCAGGCATCCTACTGCAGATGGATTCTCAGACAACCCGGGCAAGATGTTCAATTGCTGGATGCCCTCAGTCTCTACAGCAGCTATTCCAAATAATCATCAGAGTCGTTTTGGGTCTTTGAAATACCCACTTCAAAGGTAGTCTATGCCCAAAATACATGGGGCCTCTGGGCCAGTCACAATAGGATGCTTCTTCCACT
Organism: Ammospiza maritima maritima; assembly: GCA_036010785.1. Taxonomy (NCBI): domain Eukaryota; kingdom Metazoa; phylum Chordata; class Aves; order Passeriformes; family Passerellidae; genus Ammospiza; species Ammospiza maritima. The sequence continues at coordinate 2,550 of JAYKTQ010000112.1, forward strand.
CATTTCCTGTTAGGCTCACATCAGCTTCCACCAAAGTGAAATCCTGGGATCCCCCTGTCACACCAGCAATAGAAATGGACTCTGTCCCCACATGTCTTGATGGGATTAATGTACATTGCGCACCAGTATCAACCAAAGCTTTGTACTCTTGTGGTTCCGATGTGCCAGGCCAACGAATCCACAAAGACCAGAAAACACGATTTTCCCTAGCCTCTACCTGGCTAGAGGCAGGGCCCCTCTAAGCCTGGTTATCCTTCTTTCCCTGGGCATATGTTTTGGATGTTCCTTTGAGGGGATCAGACATGTCATCATCATCATACCTGGCCATTCGGCTTTTGGCAACTGGAGCTGCTTTCCTTCTGCTGGCTTCCTTCAGTTCACGCACCCGTTATGTCAGAACAGCAGTAGGTTTTCCATCCCACCTTCTCATGTTTTGCCCACAATCACGCAGGTAGAACCACAGCTCAGCTCGTGGGGTGTACCTTCTCTCGCCATCTGGGAAACCTCTGCCTTGGATACCAGAACCTTTGATCTGTACTGCTGAGATTTAGAGATGATCTTGTTTAATCTCCTCTTTAAGCTTCTTATGATTCTCCTGTATCTTATCCTCTAAGTTCTGCAGACGTGTTTCTACCGCTGCGATTCTGGCATGTGTCGAGCCATGTACAGCATCTACATATGCTCAGAGCTTCCTTGCCATGTCAAGCACAGTCTCATCCCTCTCATTCCTCTTCATGATGGCTAAGGCAGAAGCATATTCGTGTGGCCGAAGTCGTACAAGTTTTTGCCACATCAGAGACGTGCATGGTACCAAGTCTGGGTTCCTAGTTGTTACATCATCTGAGAAGATAATCTCTGCCACTGCCATTTCTCTCAGGTGTTGGATTCCTTGCTCTATGGTCTTCCACTGAGTTTGTTGCATATAGACATCATCTGCACACAGGTATCTTCGTGCAACACTTTCCAAGACCCGTGCCCAGAGGCTGTGTGGATTAGCCCCCCTCCTTGTGGAGAGTTTTGTCAAAGAGTGGCTTGAGGAGAGGGGACGCAGCCGAATCAATTTGGTAAAGATGTCCTAACTAGGGCAGAGGCCCTTTCGCAGGCAGGGTGTCCTTGTTCACAAAGAAGATGCTGAAGTTTTACAAGGACAGGGTGTGGAATGCAGAAGTTGCTATTCTTGCTAACCACAGGAATGTAGATAAAGGCTAAATTAGGCAGGGTTGACATGTAGCTGAATAGCCAACCCTGAGCTCAGCTTTTGCAATATGTATGAGGCTCATTATGTACTGTATTTAGGTTGCCGAATCAATCAATAAATTAGACCTGTTGATGATCATCTGGTGTCCTGGTCTCCTTCCTTCGACACCTCATCATTTCTTGGTCGATGACAGGATCCTGTGACAGGGATCCCAAATGCCACGCTTCAGTGCTATCCAGAATTGTAGCCTCACCTGCAGCATCCCAGAGATGGACCAGCCAACTAATTATGGATTCATCAGGTTGTCAAGTGTAATCCTTCCGCAAGCCACGAAGGTCCTTCAGGGAATAAGACTCAATATTTGCATCTGACCTTGCAACCGCTGCTTTGACTCCTGATTTTATGTCAGGAGGCATTGAGGTTCCTTCTCCTTCTTCATCATCATCATCATCATCATCATCCACTGGTTGACTGGTCTTGTCCCTGCATTTTCCCACTTCTAGTGCTGGTAGCAACAGCCATGGGTTTAGCTGCTGACTTAGGGTCACTATCTGGTTGGGCTACTGGCTTCAAGCCTGGGGTGTTGGCTGCAGCCTGAGTCACTGGGATAATTGCTGATTTATCTCCCTGCCCCCCTGCCTCTCTCTGCTGCCCAACAGTATCTAGCAGTGCGCGATAAGCATATGCCAGGGCCCAGCTCACTGCAATGACCTTCCTCTCCTTAGGCTCATCCTGGTACTTCTCTTTTAGATATTTCCCCACCTCAGCTGGGTTCCGAATTTGTTCATGGGGAAAATCCCAGACTATAGGGTCAGAGAATTCCTTCAGGATTTGGCCCATATCCTCCCATTTCCCACACCACTTAGGATTTCCCACACCAGGGTCTACTCCTGAGTCAGGGGTCTCATCAGCCCGTCTAGAAATCTCAGCCCTCATTCTAGAGAAGCAGCAGGCTGTATAGAGGAAGGTTACCAGATTGAATACCAGAAAGATGGTTTCTTTAACATTGAGGGGAAACTGAACATCCTTCACTAATGATGCAACTGATTCATAGGAGAAGAAGGAAAGCAGAGGCTTAAAATCCTCATTCCCTCCTGCTCCTCCTCTAACAAACTGGGTGCATAACCATAGCCATGAACCATTCATACCCGGAGCAGATCCTAGCATGCTTATAAACTTCTTGCGAATCATTGCCACCAAGCCCATCAGGATAGCTAGTCTGGTCACTGCCCCTCTGATGTAAAAACTACGTATTAGGAACAATACTAGAGCTATTTCTGGATAATAAAATAACCTAGGGACCATTGAGGTGTTAAAATCTCAAAAAACACTAGGGACCAGAAATGCATGCAAACCTTCACCCCAATAGATATTACGAATTCAAAAAGCATGGCTATTAGCTGATTTAAACAAACACAGAGTAATAGCAACCAAAATGCAGTCAAAACAGGGTTTTTCCACTCTCTTGAGCCCCACATTGGGCGCGAAGATTTTGTTCTGGTTTAGGGCAAATTTGGTAGAGAATCTGCAAAGGAGGGCCCCTCCAGAAAGCAAACCCACACAGCCCCTCCCCCCAACTGGTTCAGGAAGAATTCCTCGGAGAGAAATGGAAAGAACCTGTTTATTTAACAGGCACAGTACCCCCCAGAACACAAAATGAACAATACCGGATGACACCACTCTGAAAAAGGTGACAAAATCAGAAAGTCTCTTTCGGGGGTGGTTGCTCTGTTAGTCCCTCTGGAGCTGGGGCAGCTGCTGCAGCCAAACGGTGCAAACCCTTGGTGTTTCCAGGTCCCAGTCCGGAGCAGGTTTGAGATGGTCGAAGAAAAAGGAGAGGAGAAACAGTCCAGGAAGGAATTTGGACTGTTTAGCTAAACTAGCTAATAAGCAGAAGCAAAAGCAAGCAGAAGCGAGAGCAGAGAGAGAACGAGCAAAGCAGAAAGCCAAAAGTAAAAAGTGAAAATAGCCCTATGTACTGCCCCTCTCTGTGTCCCTGATAAGAGAAACCCAAACAAAACTTTCACTCTTCAGAGACAGACTTAAAGGCACAGAACATATAAATGGGGATACAAGCATCATAATATCACCCCAAGACAGAGTGCCTCCATCTATGTACTCCATAACCAGGGACAGTTCCTCACCCACAAGGTAGCTGAAAGAAGGAAACAAGGGCGTGGAGATGAATGTACATGGCTAGGTTGCTGTTTGGAAAAGACAGGTTGATTCTTCTTTTCAGGTCCCTTTGAGACAAAGACAAAATAAAGGAATAGACATTCCCTCTTGGCTGTGCATTGTTTGCCATCTGTGCAGTCTCAAGGAGAAAGGCACAGCTGCGAACAAGAAGATGTCTTAGATGGGCAGCAAGCAAAATGCGCAGTTTAGTAACAGCCCAGATATAAAACCTGTCACGCATGGTGTTTCTGGGAAAAAGCACCTAGTCTCCCTGGCATGCATAGCAATGGAAAACAGTGGCAACAATCCAAGGGAAATCCTTGTTAGTTTACCTGGACGCAAGAAGACACTTGAAAAAAATCAAGCTCCAAAACAAAGTGGTGGCTGTGAATATAGAGATCACTGATTTAGTAAGACACGACTCATCTGAGGTTTTGAACAATTTTCAAATACCATGTGCCAGCAAAGACTCATGCAGAAAAAATGCAATCTCTTCCCATCCACTGGAGATGAAAAGAGCAATAATAATTAGCGAATAATTACAGCTCTACTTGCTGCCAGTGACCAAAGTGGGATTTTACCTTCCATGCTTGCAATATATGAACAAACATTCATGGGACAAAAGCACAACTCACCTGTCTAAACAGTTGACCAGGTTGGGATTCCTGTTCACCTTCATGACCATGAGTTCATTGACTTTTAGTTCCTTCTTCCTCAGTCCTTGAAGCTGTATTTTCTTTATGGCCACCTAAAATGACATTGAAAATCAGTAACTTGAGAGATAGGTGGCACGAGACCACAAGGAACGTGAAGTGAGTGATTTTGCAATGACACAGCTGAGCTGTGCCAAACTGCCTTGTGATTAGGCACTGCAGTAATCAGGAACTGACATTCCAACAGCCCATTTCTCTGCTCCCTTGGGAGCCAGTTACAGGACACGTGGGGCCACTGACATTTGGCCTTGACCACTTGGTAACAGCACTGTCTCAGCTATCACCCACAAACCTCTGACCGCACTCTCTGCTGCTTTGTTTGGGACTCAGAAGAAGGAATCCATGCCTTAATACTCTGTAGATACATCTTGGGCTATGGGCATGGCTTAGGGCTTTCAGGGACGCCTTGCAGATCTCTCCCTATGTGCAGTTCCCAAGTGCAGCACTGCAGGTGGCTAAGGAACTACCAGTAACTTTCAGATGGATTTGCTGGCAACCAGAAATGAGAATTCAGGACTCTGAAGCTGTAGCCCCAAAGAGCAGTGAGGTGCTCGCAGGCACCACCTTTGTTTTAGCAATGGAGAGCGAGTGAGCGCGTCCTTCTCTGAAAGGAACCGCTGCCCTCCGTGCCTTCCTTCCGGCAGCTGAGGAGGACAAAGTCCCAAATGTGTTTTGTGGGCTGGTGCCAGTCTGTGCTTCTTGTGCCTTTTCAGCACAGCTCTGCCCAAAGCTCCAGCCACAGCTCACACCAGAGGGGAAAGCCCTCGAGTGCAGCAGAGTCTGCAGGTGCTGTTGACATTTACCTCTCCTCCTGTGGCAGTGTCGAGTGCTTTACAAACATCTCCAAAAGTCCTAGAAACAAAACAGAAGCAGAGAAAGGAAAAGTAATTTGGATCTTGCAGTGAAAGCCAGCCCACACACGAGATCTGTGCTGTAAATGCCTAAGACCTGCAGGACACTGGAAGCATGGAGATGTCTTTGACAATGCCTTCTCAGCACACTTAGAAATTCTGATCAGCACTGACAATCTAAGCCCAGTGCCTGAACACATTTGCAGCTTGTCTGACTTTACACTTGATACCTATTCCGCCAGCAAAACACCTGATGCGTAGTTTTGTACAATTACCATTCCTTGGACTCACCCACTGCCAATATTTTCCAGTTCAATGTATTTTAGAATAGGATTTTCCATCTTCACCATTCTCCCTGAGGGAAACAAAATGCAAGATGTTTGCTTTAAAGCAGAGATCACACCTTCTAGGAGATACAAAAGGCAGCCCCACTGTCTGGGGCTCTGAGCCCTCCCTTGGTGGACAGCTGGCTAACAACAACAGGAACAGCAACTGGAACAACAAGAAAAGAACAGCAGGCCCCCAGCACAAGTGGCTGGCACAGAGACTGATTTCCAGCATCCTTTAAAGTGAGAGACCTCTTGACAGCAGACACACTGGGAAGCCCAGGGAGATACATTCAGAGGAGACTGGGACCAGAAGAGAATACCTACCAAGGCAAGTAAGTTTGTCATCTAGAAATATTAAGGAGAGCTGGAACTAACAGTGCCTTTGTTTTCTTGGGAATAAACACTGTGAGATTTATAAAAGTTTCCTCCTTGCTAAGATTAAATGCACCTGGACATCTGGTATCAATTCCTCTGAACAGATGCCAAGTTCAGAACAGGAGGAATATTGCCAAGTGTTCCCATCTTTTCCACCTTGCAGCAGTTTACCAGAAGAATGCCTCTGTGTTTGTAAACCAGAGCAGCTCATGCTAGAACCAATCCCCATGGGGCTTTCAGCATCAGGACCCTCAACCTTTATGAGCAGGCTGAGCTCAAAGACGCCCTTGCCCGTGCCCCGTGGGAAGAACCATGCCGATTCTCTTCACCCTGACAGCACGGCTCAGTCGCTCCCATTGCACTCGCCCTCTCGGCACCACACACGTCCCCATCTTCCCAACTCGGCATGGCGGGCATGGGCACAGAGGGCAGCAGTGCTCCTCAGGCCTCCCTGTGACACAGAGAGCTGCCCAGAGGAGATGCTGACCCTCTTGTGAGCCCAGGCCATGCGAGGCAGAAGCTGGCCCAGAGAAGGGGCTGCTGCCTCAGGCAGCTCCGTGCTGCAGCAGCTGGGCACCAGCGGGACCCTCCCAGCTAAGGAAGGCTCCAGTCTCTGCATTCCCACAAGCCCTCCGGGACAGGGCAGCGACCACAACAAGGCTGGCAAAGCCCAAGCACGAGCACTGACAGGCACTGATGGGAAGAAGCCAGAGTGAGCCTGAGCCCCGGACAAGCTGTTGCCCCCATTCAGGACACAACAGGATGGGCTTTGAGATCAGCCACACTGAGGCACAGATCAGTGCCCTTTTTGTCCCAACTGGTGATGGCAGACACAGAATCCACTGGGCTCTCTTCTCAACCCTACCAGATCTTATCTGAGGGCACAGCACTAGCAGCTGTTAAGGGCAAGAAGCAGATTCATTGGGTTGTGCTGCAGAATCACAAAGGGCTTGATGTGCTCTCCTAGAGACTGATCTCAGCAGGGCTTCTGCCCATGGCTAGGACTCAAGCAGTCACAGCCTTCTGCTGATCCACGAACAATCCCTGCTTCTGCCTTCGGCAGAGAGGAAAGCTCAGGCAAACTCCAGCCAGTCTAAGTTGCCCTCAGAGGCAGCAGGAACAGCCAGAGCTCTCTCTTGCTGCCTCGGAGCACTGCCAGCACTTCTGTGATACTAAACTGAGCAGAACCCTTTGGTACAGCTATGCTGACACGTGCACACAACTCACTGTCCCTCGGATAAGAAAGATACGAGACGTACTCTGCTGCTCCAGGGAGTCACCCGCCATCTCCTGTTGCTGAGCAGCAGCTGGGTCAGCACGGGAGGTGAACCAAGGGCTCAGGCTCCACTTCTTCAGCTGGGGAGCAAAGGCTCCTTGGGACGGCGCTGCTGCTGCTGCAGCAGCTTCAGTGTCAGAGTCGGTGTAGATCTGAGACAAGAAATGAGTTGATGTCAGGAAGGTGTGGCAGAGATTGCCCTGAAATGCAAGAGAGATTGCCATTTGAAATGCAAGCCCTTAGGAAGCTGCTGTCAGCCACATGCAGAGTTTCTCAACTGGATTGCTTTGGATGTCCACTTGTGAAACCAAATGGTCAAAACCAAAGGCTGGTTTTACTTGAGTTCATAGCCAGTTTCTTGTTCTAAAGGATGACTGCAGCAATGACCACTCCACTTCCTCCCAAGGACTCCTTTCCCCCTCCTAGGTCTGCAGATACATTTGCAGCTCCTCATTCTAATGTTCTACCTCCTGCCATGAAATTCTCTTTTTCTGCACCTTCCTCGGGATGTGCTTACCCTGCAGCATCTCTGGATGGGTCAGTTCCTGGGCCTCATGCAAGCCTCGGGGCTCTTGGTTGCCCGTCATTTGCTGGAACTCTCTGCAGGCTGCCAGGTAGGATGGTGACACTTCCACCTCAAGTCAAACAGAACAAAGCAGTCAGAGACTACAGCTTGTCCCTGTCAGCCAGGAGTCATCGACTGGGAAGAAAGTAAAGAAAAGGACAGGAGCAGATTATTCACAAGGGATAGAGACAGCTTGCAGCTTGTATTCCAAATCTGTGTGAGTGACCATGTTCACCTGCCAAAACACCTCAAGAAACAAGGTCACCTGGAAGAAGCCAGCAGGAGTTCATGCGGATGACTGCTGGATAAATGGCCAAAGGAGTAATGCCACTGTCTAGAGCATCAGCTGAGATCCAGCAGAGCAGGAAGTGTCCTTGAGAGCAGCTCTGACAGGGGCCTCATCAGGATGGCACTCAGAGGCATCACCCACCCCTGCTGCTCTGCACTGCAAAGGCAAGGAGGGCAGAAACCACCCCTTGGGTGACTGCAGTGCCTATTGCTATTTCACTCGCTTGCTTTTCTAGAGACTTTTGCTCCTGATGGAGGCAATTCATTTTCTCTTTGATGATTTTAATATTTTCATCTAGCCTCTTCTTCTTTGCCTTGATTGTAGTCTCAGTTTCTTGCAGCTGTGCCTGCATGTGTTCGTCAATTTTCTGTAAACAACAACGGAAAGGACTCTCTTTCATGAGTGGAGTGGCTGCCATTCCTTCATTCACCTGTTTTTGTTGATTACCCCTCTGCACTGGGAGAATCTTCTCCTCTTGGATGTCTTCATTCCTTCTCTTCACTGCCATGATAGCACTCTGAGCTTCAGGCAGCTCTGCTTGTGGCTCTGCCTTGATGTTCTGTACACACAAAAGCAGAGCAAGGGACTGAGAGCTGCCATCAAGCTCAGATTTTCCCTCTTTAAGCCTCAAAATCACATTTATTCAGCCCCTTCTTTCTGCTTCCCTACTCAGCTCTGCTTCCACTGTAACCATCCTGTCCTGGTGCTGATCTCTGCAGATTCCAAGGCCCTGTGCTTCCATTGCCTGTGGGACTCCTGGCCTCCTCAGTCCCAAGAGCTCTGGTTTATGCCCCTCTTCCTGCCCTTCCCTCTGTGCCCTGGCCAGTCAGGCTCACCTGGCCATTCTCATGTGGCTCTTCCTCCTGCTGCCTGTGCTGCTCTTCCTGCTCTCGAGCAGGGAACAGCTCTCCCTGAGTCTGGCATGGCATCTCAGATGAGGCAGTGTGCTCCTGCTCTTTCTCTAGAAGCACCTGCACAGAAAGCAAGAGAAGATGGGTTTCAACTTCCCATACGCCCTTTGTGGGCAAAGACTCAAAGGCTGCTGGGCTCACACGTTCCCAAAGCACTGTGCTGCTGCTCTCCTGGGTCGTTCTCTGCCCGAGGGGAGGCACAGATTCCAAAGTGACCCTGGCCCTACAATCAGGGGCCATCTGGGACTGAAGCTCCAGCAGCCTCTCAGGCAGCTGACAGGGAAGGGGTGGCATTTCTCAAGGGTCTGCTGAGGGCCTCCCTCTGCTTCTGCTGTGTCCTGTTTGTCTTTCAGTAGTGACTGACACCCCGCCCTGTCCCACAGCTCCATCCTGGCTCTGCAGGGGCTTCCTGGGTGAGCTCACTCCTTGTGAGAGACACTTCTGGAGTTCACCTTCTCTTCAGGCCTGCACCAGCATTCCTCCTTCCTGACATCCACACTCTTGTTAGAAAACCGGGTCATTCAGGAGATAAGGATGCATGCAAAGATCTCTGAAGGAAGTCAGAGAACCTCTATGGCCACCTCAGTATATGGAGGAGGACCAAGGTGTTTCTTCTCCCTCTTTTGTCAACGGAGAATTCTGACCAGAAGTAACAGAGTTTCTCATAAGGCCCCATTAACGAATACACTTACACAGCCCTGGGGATGCCAGTGAAGGAAACCATGTGCCATGTAATTCATGTATGAGCAAAGTCACCAGACCCCACCTACAGCATGAGATAGTTCCACTCCCGTAGGACATGCAAAAATTTAAAGGATAAAAAGAAGGCTTCAGGGCACAAGAGGCTGGAGGATGAAAACAGGAGGGGAAGAAACAACCATCTCTGGAGGGGGAAACATCTCTGCCTGCCCAGGATCAGTCAATGGAACTTGTCTCTACTCCTCTCCTGAAGGGATGCCTTTAGGTGAGCTTTAGATCTTACACTGTTTTGGAGCAGAGCCAGGAAGATTCAAATAGATAGATAGATAGATAGATAGATAGATAGATAGATAGATAGATAGATAGATAGATAAATAGATAGATAAATAGATAGATAGATATCACTTTTATAATCTCTCTTTACTGTGCTGTGGTATTTACATTCTTTGAACACAGAGAGATATAATTCCCTCTCCTAGGTTTTTTTAAGGGAAGGTAGTGAGAAACTTGGAGAAGAGGAGAAAACAATTATTATCTCTACTGGCTGTTCTTCTTGTTTAGTACATGTAGAATGTGTTATAGTGATTGTTTACTGAAAGTGATTTGTTAATTGGATTTTAGTGATAGCTGTTTAGCTTGACTAGCTAATTAGATAAAAGCTGTGTCATGACTTTCTGGAGACAGTCACGAGTTTTTCTTTAGCAGCTTTTTATAAAGTATCTCTTTAGTATAGTTTTAATATAGTACTAGTGTAATATAGCATAGCCGAAGAAAGCATTTGTTTAACCTTCTAAATCATAGAGTCAAAGCACATTATTCCACACGTGGGGGTCACCCTGAATCAATACTGTCCTTTCTGTCGCTACACACATCAGCACTCGGTAGCAGTGACCCGATCAGCTGCCATCCTGAACTTGCTCTCCTATTGCTTCAGTAACCCACACTCTTGGGGAATCTGGAGCATGTGGGTCCCTATGGAATGCAACCAGACCCAGAGAATTGCACTGGGAACTGCACTCTTTGTGCATCTGTGCTCGGGCAAGTTCTTCTCTTGGACTCGGCCACACTGATGGTGCTAAAGTGGCTGGAATCAGAAATGCAGCCCAGCCCCTCCCAGCTCCTCTAATCTCTGAGCACCAGCTGGAATGCAAGGGCATTGATTTCCTGCTCAGTTCCCAAACACAATACACACTGATTCCCTGGGCAGCCAAAAGACATGGGAGTCATTAACCTGAAAGTGATGTTTTTCTGCCAGTGCTGGAAAAGGGCAGGAAAGACTGAGAAAAAGCTCCCTGGAGAAGGAGAAATTACACAAGGCTTCTCCTTCTAGCAAACAAACAAACAAATCAACAAAATATGAAAGTGTTACCCACACCAGTGTCTAAAGCACTTGGATGCAGTGAAGGGATGTTTTGCAGGGAAACAGCCCCTGTGCTGAGCATTGGCTCTATGGATCCAAGGCAGGGATCTATGAAGTCTGCCTGAAGGTCCCTCATGAGCCCCCATTGTCCAGGCTAAAGCTCCCTCAGCCCCTCCTCCCTGGCCTTGTGCTGGACCCCTTGCCCAGCTCCCCTGTCCCTCTGTGCCCACGCTGCAGCCCCTCCATGACTTTCTGCTTCCCAGGGCCCACAGCTGCACACAGCACTCCAGCTGTGGCCGCAGCGCTGCCCAGCACAGGGCCACGCTCCCTGCCCTGCTCCTGCTGCCCCACTGCTGCTGGCACAGCCACCGTGCCCTTGGCCTTCTTGGCCCCCTGGCCCCACGCTGCCTCATCTTCAGCTGCTCACGGCTGCCAGCCCTGCGTCCTTTGGGCCCACGCAGCTCCCCAGCCACAAAGGTGCCCATTGCACTTCAGATACTGCAGGCACCATTGCAAGATGGCCTTCCTGTTCTATAGCCACATCTTCTAAGTAGACATCATAAAGTTTGATAAGAATAGAATTGTAAGGCACTCTGACTCAATCAAAATGGTCTAATTCAACTGTACAGGAAATTGGTCCTACGTAAATATTCCACCCTATCTGCCGTCAGCAAGCAAGGTAATCTCTGCAAAACTGGATTTGTAGTTCTTCAAAGGTCTGAGATGGAAATTTTAAAATATCCACCTATGCCTTTTTTATTTTTGTTGCAGGCATGAAAATGGATTTTCTTTCAGCCTTCCTCGCTGGCACTCTACACTCTATTGCTACTGGCCAAGCTCTCAGCTTCCTCTACAAGTCTTAAACACCAGGAACATGAAATGTTCCTTTCTCACTCACCTCAGGGTCAGCACCTCTGAATACACGTTTCAGGTGACCTGTAGTGGGCAGGGAAAATGAACCAGATGGTGTGAGAAAACTGCTTGAGCTGCTGAATCCAACAGCACAAGTCAACCCAAATAGAGAAGATTTCCCATTTTGTAACATCCCTCCAGGAGACACATTTCATTCACACAGCCAGCAAGGGATCAGGACAATATTCTTGCTTGTGCCTACACTTCAACCTATTTTGCCAGTAAATGAATACAAATATGACCAAGAAAATGCAAATTGTTCTTTAACACTCAATGCTCCTGTTCTAGAAAGCACATAAAACGGCTTTTTAAATCCACTTTTTCAGGTCTTTTTTTTGGGTTTTTTTTTGTTTCTGGTTTTTTTTTTTTTTTTTTAATCAGTTGCATGCACTAATTCTCTTTAATTTGCTGGAAATGCTTGCCCAGAAATGCTTCCCCAAAATCCCCCTGAGCTGTGGCAGACACTCACTGCTTTGGAGTTTGCATTTCCTTGCAAAGGGAATGACTAGTTAAGCACTTGGTAAAGGGTCAAGTTAGACAGTTAAATCCTTTCATGACAAAATTGAGAAAGAAAGAAGATTTCCCTGAATTCTGGGAACAACTGCAGGGATTTCAAAAGGCATTCCAAGAAGCTCTGCCGGTCAACATTTTCAAAGGTGTCTTGCTTGTCCCAGCAAACTGAGGAAATGACAGACTCTGCTGCCACAGACTCTCCTGTGGAGGGAATGGAAGCCCTGCAGGTTCCCCTGCAAATGCTGCCCCTGTGGCTACAGACACTCCCTTTTTAGCTGAACGGATTGACAGGAGCTTTACAGAAGCAGTGGCATCTCAATGCTCTTTCTCTTTCAAAATCAGAAACTCAGTCACTAAGAAAGAGGAGGAAGACATACAAAAGCCAGGTTAGGATACACCCTAACCTAAGCAGAAGGGAAACCTCTACTTACGTGCAAAGTGCGTCATATAATAAATAGAAAAGGAAATGCCATAAGCAGCAAAAGCTGCTTTGGCAAGGTGGTGAATCACGCTATTAGTGTTGTGCAAGTTTGCCCCAACACTAAAAGATCAAGCCTCTTGTCAGTGGGCAGCTTCCCACTGACAAATGCTTGGACCAGGGGGGACTCCTGCTCTCAGCAGGCCTTGGGCTGCTCTGACACTCAGGCCTTCCGTGCACCAAGGCAACCTTCTGATGCCACTATGACAACATGGCAACCATGCCCTGACATCACAAAGGAACAGCTCCATGTTGGTCTGTGAGTTTATGCAAAGCAATAACCAACTTTCCCTACAGCAAACACAAAGGAGCCTGGGAAATTCTCATCTGTCACAAAGCAGCAAAAATTCCCCTCATGGGCCAAACCCTGTTGTTCAGGGATCCAAGAGGAACTCCAGGAGTGCCCCAAGCACCTACAGACTGTACTCCAGCTGAGCACTCAGATGGGACCCAAGCAAAGGAAACCAGACCAAGACAATGGCCCACAGCATTGCACGTGTGAGAAATGACTCTCACTTTTAAAATTTTAAAGGTTTAGTAAACCTTAACAAAGGACTGAATAAGGAAAAGTTGCAGCATTGGGAGTCTCTTTGACTAGCAGCCACGTGCTCATCTACAAAAAGGATGCTCTGCCTTTTATACCCTCAGCCCCTCCAAAAGTTTTGTCAGTCAACTCTTTCTCTGCTGTCCATTGGTGGAGATTACTTTCCTGCATCCCAACTGGAGGTCAGGTGTTGTTACACCCTGCCTGCTGGTCACAAGCCAGCCCTCCCCAAATGCCCTGACTACCCAGGCTGTTACAAGGGGGACGGGAAAGAGGACTATGGGAGGATATATTACAATATAATCACTACTCATTTGAACATTCACATAACATCTACTTCTTTATTGTCAGAGCCAACCATTGCATTACTCGTCTAGAACACACAGAGCCAGGAGAGAAGCCACTGTTGGCATCACAGCTGAAATGCTTCCTAACAAATCTCCCCACATATTTGGACATGCCCAGGGCTCCGGTGCATGTACATCTCTGCCTTTCTTCCCCTTTGGCAGCAGTCGAACTGGCAGCATCTGCCTGCCAGCAGCAGCTGCTCCAAGCTGGGAACGCCACTGGCGGTGCTGATTTCCAGAGGCTTCTGTGTGCCAGGGGAAGCCAAGGCAGGAGCGGGTTGAACGGCGCTGGCGCTGCTGCTGCTCTGTGCCAGAGAGCCCCGGCTGGGCAGGGCACGGTGCCCACTGCGCTGCGGGCTCCTTCTCCTGCCACAGCTGGGCACACCTGGCAGCAAGGCATGACAACCTGTGGGCAAGCAAAGGCGTTTCTGGGGCTGCACTGCTCTTCACACACTCAGCACACCTGCAGCACAGAATTTTAACCCTCAAACAGGTAAACCAGAGGGAAACAGGTGGAAAATATTTCATTTCAACCATTCTTTATGCTTCAATAGTAATGACCAAAATGAAAGCTACCAAGCAGGGCCCAATCCACACTGCCAGCTCAGTGGGAGAAAAGAGGCATTACTTTATTTCAGTGCTGGGTGTGTGAGGAATCACTTCCCTGAAACATGCACACCCACGTGTTAGTATCCATGGAACTAAGACATTACTTTCATTACTTTTATTCATTACTTTGCTCAAACTCACAGGCTAAACATTCTCACAAAGTATTTGACATGTTTAAATCACTTCCCCAAAATTACTGACATTTAGAGTAGGGGTCTCTTGAGGGTCTCTGGTGGTCATGGGGTGAACATCCTGTTCCTCAAATTCTCCTTCCATGGTTAAGAGCCTTCTTCTCCTTGAATGCATTGCAGCTGCCTTCTCAGTAGGCCCGCTGTCTTTATTCTCAAGGCTAAGACATCCACTTGCACACATTAACCACTGGTGTGAGGGAAGGTACGACTAAGCACTGCCTGTTAAAGCTTAACAAATTCACAATTTGTTGCACGTCAACACTTCCCCAATATCTCTCCTTCCTTCTCTGGGAATCAAACACAAGCATTTTGTGATCACTGAGCCCAAGGCAGCCTCCAACCCTCCTGTCACCCAGCAGCCCTTCTCTCCTCACAAACAGCAGGCCCAGCAGTGCCTTCCCTCACTGGCTCAGTCCCCAGCTGTGTCAGGAGTTCTCTGTCACACACTCCAGGACCATCCTGGACTGTTTGCTCTCCGCTGCACTCTGTTGCCAGCAGACACCCCCACCCTGTTCCATGCCCCGTGCAGAACCCTGCACCTGCTGTCCATGGGCACCTGGAAGGGGAGGCACTCACAGCAGAGATGCACCAGCTGCCCTGGGCAGGAACCAAAACCCTCTGGCGGCACAGCTGCTGGCCTGTGTCTGGCACTGCTCTGCACACCCCACTCCTCATGGGCTTTGGGCTGGAAATGCAATTGCACTTTCTGCCTCATGCAGAAACACCAGGGCTGCACAAACAACGGCCAGCAGGCCACATCCCAAAGGCACTGCAGCATGGAGTTGAGAAGGAAGAAGACCCTTCCCCAATTCCTAACCATACCAAAACCACCATCATTGGGACTGTTAATCTTCTGAATGTAGAGTTGATTCACAGGGTGACAAGGGAATCTTCCATTGGAGTTGAAGTTTGGTAGAGTTTTTATTCTGAGTCCTACTCAGACTGTTGATTTGAAAATTTATTTTAAAATATTTTTTAAAAGGCTGTGCAATCATATGGTTTTGTTCTGATACCAGAATGGCCAGATGAAATGTACTGGCATTTTAATTACATCCAAACTGATTAGTCTGTAAAAGCTTTCATGCAGAATAGCCACTAAACAAGAAATGAAAATCTGTGGACTGTTGACTTTGCAAATTTCTACTAAACTTATCAGACAATGAGGCATTTTTAGGTAGATCATAGAGCAAATTAATCCCTATGGATAACTTGATTTGGATAAACCTGTTGATTTCAAATTAAAACTGCCAGCACATACTAAGTGGAAATCTGAATACTCACTTCTATGAGCTCTGAATTACTAGATAGTCATTGTTCGCCATATTAACAAAAATTATCATTCTGGCTGTTTTTTTTACTTACAGCCAGCTCTTCAACACTCTTTGTAACATCAGAAAGAGAGTTTGTAGCAATGTGAACCATGGGTTGGTGGAGCATTGCAGAAGGCTCCTATGTCAGCACTAAATGTTCACATTTACCATAGCATCACTTCTCGCCTTTAATTCCAAGCTACAGCTCAGTTCCTGCAGTATAGTTTCACACCTGTAGTCTGTATTTGCAGCTGGTTCTTACTTCCCTGTCCAGGAAAATATCATGCTTGGATCTCAAATCAAAATAAAATGAGCAGAGAGTCAGGTTCTGGATAGGTATAGCAAGAACTAAGAGATTTTTTTGCAAATATGTTGAAAAGTTGTATGTACATGCTGCAAAAACGGCAGATTAAGGACCTGCACTCTAACTTGTAAGCTGAGGTTTGCCTGTTCTTTCTGGACTGATTTCTTGAGGCCAGACACTGAACCTAATCAGTAAGAAAATCAAAACCACAGGAGTAGTTTGGAGAGTATTGTAAATTATTCTGTCATGATGCTTTTTGCCTGAAAGTTCTGGCCATCATCCGATTGGAGTAATTAGTGGAGATCGAAGCCATCACACTGTGCCTGTGCACAAAATTCCTTCCCAGGAGTAATCCATGAAGCAACGCTGACACATCCACACCAGCAGCTGCTGCCACACAGTCATGAAGCAGAGAATATGTATTTCTGCTACACTTGGACAGCTGAAGATGCCTCTGCTGAGCTAATTTTAGTGTCTGCCCACCACAGATGAGATCTTGTGGTCAGTCTCCAACAAGTCAGGGCAGTTAATATTCTGCCTAAATGAAGTAAGTCTAGCAATACATAGATCATGTAGCCTGAGGAAAGCCAGCAGCTGTGGGAGATTTAATTTGTTTCCGTATCTTTCTTTTTACTAATTTATTGCAGTCAATTATTTCAAGAATGGAAACTTTTGGCATACCATTGGCTGGAAGGTTGGTCAATCTTCCATTCATGACTCCTCTGAAAGCATCACCCCAGTGTTTTTATCAGTAGCTCTTCCATCATCATGGCTGACACAGCATTTCCTGCAGCTCTTGCTGGAGTCAGGGAAAGGCACCAGGAGAAGGGGGAGAAAGCTGTGTGCAGAGACTGTGTCAGCTGAAGAGACATTTGTTTCCTCTGATTTGGCTGAATGGCTGCAGGAACCTTGCTGGCACTGCTGGCGGGGTGGCCTTTTGCAGGGCTGGGCAGAGTTTGGGGCCCAGGATCCCTCCTCTTGGTGGGACACCAGGGTGAGCAGCCCCTGTCCCAGGCAGGAGCAGAGGTTCTGTGGCTCTGCCCTGGGCACAGGGACCTGGGCACAGCTCCTGCCGCGGCTCCTCTGGGGCAGCTCCTGCTCTGCAGTGATGATGGGCACAGCTGGGGGTGGCTGCAATGGAGGGTGGCTTCCAGTGGGCTGTGCTGGTCTGCCACACTGGAGCCAGCAGAGCTTCTGGAAGGAGCCTCCTCTTGTGAGCTGCTGGAGCTGGAGCTGGCCACAGAGCCGCTGTGTTCATCCCTGACAGGAGCAGAGCACAGCAGCCTCTGGGCCTCCTTGCTGCACTATGGCAGTGAGGAGGCCATGGACCAGAGGTTCAGTATGTATGACTCAGTTTCCTCATAAACTGTGCTAAGAAAACCCTGCATCCCTCCTGCCAGATCTAAGACACTCCAAGAAATCTGTTGGCACACTGGGAACTCAGAATTGTTTGCATTTTGAACAATTGTCTTATGAGTGCTTTTGATTGTTTTTGTCATTTTGTGTTGATTCAGTTGATCCTTCACAGAAGCTTTCCTAATAATATAAAACACGGAATTGTGGAGACCCTGGCGGGGGGGCATTCCCTGGTCTAGGGAGACACAAGAAGCTTCCCCCAAAAAGCTGTTAGACCCCATTAGCTCCTTCCCCTGTTCCTATGTCTGTTCCTGTGTTCCTGAGCCACACCTTCCCTATTCCCTGATTGGCCCCCTTATCTTTGTACTGCCCCGAGATCAGGGTCAGCCCCCAGGCCCCTGTGGAAACCAAGTGAGACCCTCTGTGTGTGGGTGCTGGGACCTGAACATCTCCCTTCACAGCTGAATAAAACATCTGTGGAGATCATGCAAAGGCCCTTTTTGCTTCTTTACCCTGGACTGTGCTAGCAGCAATTCAGACTGCTACAGAGAAGAAGCTGCAGTACTGGCACCAAGATTTTGGCAACTTGACCATAGGCACAGAGGGCATGCAGGATGCTGCTCTATGGATTCCTTAACCAGCCATCTCTGGTGCTGGCATATTCCCTCCAGCTTCTGGTGCAGCCAGGGCCACCTTTGGTCCAGCAGATGACATTGTTATTTGAAAAATTCGGCCCACACCTTGGGCAGGAGGCCATCCAAAAGGCTCTGGCCCTGCAGACCCCTGCTCAGCTGGGGACAGTGTTCCCTGTGGGGAAGATGCAGCAGCCATCACAGGGTCTGGGGGACTGTTTTCAGCAAGGTGGCCAGGCTCTCTCCCTGCTGGACTCCAGCAATTGTTTGGGGGAGATGATGGCACATTGTATGTACTCGTGTTCATCCTACTCCGAAAACCTGACAGCTTCTATCATTCTTCTGCAGAGTGGGCATGCTGGATTTCTCTTTGCCCACTGCAGGATGCAGCCCAGGCAGAACTGGTGGTGACAGGGCAGAGAAAAATTCACATCCTTCTTAGTGACCTGGCAGATGGGGCAGCTCCATTCTGTCCCCATGGCCATGTCTGTCTGTCCCAGCAGCAGGGAAGAGCTGAGGACCATGAGCTGCTGTCATTTGCAATCTTGCTTGGCCAGAGCCCAGGCTCGAGCCAGAGTGGTCCAGGCTCTGTCAGTGCCCAAACATAAGCAGGAAGGTATGCTGTATCACAATCCATTCCTTGGTGAAGGAGGTCCATAGCAGCCTCAAGAGCACCTCAGACACTCAACAGTCAAGGCAGTAACATATGGACAGGACACAGATGGCAGTTCATGGCTGGGAGAGCATTTGTAGACATAGCCAAGGACAGATTTCCCAGGAACTCTCCACAGCTCTGGGATCTGCCCATCATCTCTGTCAGAAGCTTCAGCAGAACAACCAAAGTCCTAAAAAGCAGCTTCCAGACACTTTTCCTACCATCCTGCCTGAGCAGCCGGGTTGCTTGCTGAAAAACACTCTTTTTCTCCTCTTCCCCAATGCCCTGTGGACACTTGCGGCCAAAATAAAAAGCTCCTGGCCCTCTGTGTGATGTGATAATACAGTTTTTATATTTCCATGCTGGGATGAAAGAAAGCTGTGCTGTGGGTCAGGAGAGGCCAGGACCCACTTGGCCTTCCTGCAGGCTGAGGTGGTCCCAGCAGACATCCTGCTGCTTTTTTGGGGAATATGTGAGGGGGAGTGGAGGGAGTGACAAGAGGCCGAGATCATAGATTGGAAACTCAGCTCCAGAGAGCCAGTGCAGACTCTCCCTGCTGAATGCCTGCTGGGGCTGACAAAGAAGGAAAATGCCCCAATAACAGCCCGGTGGCACTGTGTCTCAGGGACAGGTACAGGGAGGTGACAACAAACAGCAGCATGGCCCGGTCTCACAGCTTCTAGGAAGCAGTGACAGAGGAGCCTCATGTGCCAGAGATTTCAGAAAGGCTGTCCTCTTAAATGGCCACTCTGAAACCCCTCTCTTTGCCTCTTGGGTTTGTGAATGCTTTTGACAGCCACAGCATCCTTGGGTAACGCGTTCCATGATTTCATTAAGCACTCCTTGAAAAGCACCTCCCATTGTTCAACTGAGCTGCCAGCCTGGTCATTTCAGAGGGTGCTGCCTTGGTGGAGAGAAAAATCAATCTTCTGCCTTTCAGGGAGCTGAAGGAGAAGGGACTCTTCACCATCCAACACCTGGCTGGGTCCCATTCAGAGGTCCTGCTTTGTAGACTTGGTGAGGTTTGCTTGGCAGTAACCAGTGAGGTGAGAACATTGTTCTGAGTTGTCCCCCATACTTCATACACGGTGTGTAGAGTAGGTATGTGCTTGTTCATCTCCATGTGTGCTCAGGGTCTGCCTTCATTTCTGGTTTTAGACCTGATATTTCTAATGTCTGTCAGTTGTCTGTAGGATCTGTAGGTACATGCAGCTGTATTTACTGGCAGGTCGGGTATCTGACACTCATCTTTGAGTGTGGTGCCTTTATAATGCAATGTGCAAATGCAGAAACTGAGACACTAATGACGTTATTTGCCAGAGTCCCAATCTCTCCCCAAGCTATAATTCAATGCTGCAAATTATTCTGTAGGCCTGAGCCTGTGTTTTTCTGTTTCCTGGCTGAGTGCTTCAGCTGCTGGTGTTGCTTTTTTGAACAGGAGCACCTGACTCTTTTATCTTTATGACTTTTGCCTTCATGATTTGAAAGCAGCCCTTGCTTTAATTTTCTAGTAAAAGGGCCTAAAATCAAAGCTGTGGACATTTTAGAAGGGTTAAGTAGAACACTTAATAAAACTTTTAGTTTAGCCCCGCAGTGAGCAGGTCTGAGGCCAGAAATTGGTGCCAGACTAAGTACCTTTCTGTGCTTGTGCTCTCCTGCTCTTCCTGTACTTGTATGTTCCTCTAGACCCAGTGGGATGTGTTGTCATTTTCTGGGACTTCTCCTGAAGGCAACTGGTTTTCTTTTCCAGGTGATTCTTATGTTTCCCCTCATGGCTTCCCCAGGTGACCAACCTCCATTCCAAGGTGTCCTGCTCTGCTATTGTCACTCTGGGAGAGCTCTCTGTGACCTTGAAGAAGGACATGGACTCTGAGGTGGATGAGGTTGCTCAGGTCCTTCTCCAGATGGTGTCCAGCTCCCCAGAATTTGTTCAGAAAGCAGCCAGTCAGACCCTGGGGATCCTGGTGGAGAATGTGACTCCTACATGAGCAATGACTGCTCTCATGGACATGGGAGTCAAGTAGGTTCTTCTTCTTTTAGTGATATTCTTCACCTTCGTGTGTGTCCGAGGGAGAAGGGATGAGACAGAGAATGGGAATGGTTGGAGGGAAGGGTCCTGTATCCTGCATCTTCTATGAACTCAGTGACTTGATTCTCCAACTAACCTCACTTCTGTCCTCTCGTCACCTATTTCTGCCCTCCTGTAGTCCATCAGTTCTCAGAATCACAGAAGTGTAGAATATGGGGAGTTGGAAGGGGCCCATCAGGACCATGGAGTCCAGCTCCTGGCCTTGCCCAGAGCAGCCCAAGGGTCACACCAAGTGCCTTAGATTGTTGTCCAAATGCTCCTTCAGCCCTGTAGGGCTTGGTGCTGTGACCACTGCCCTGGGGAGCCTGTTCCAGTGCTCAACCACCCTCTGGGTGAAAAACCCTTTTTCCTGATATCCAAACTAAAGCTCCTCTGACGCAGCTTCCTGCTGCTTCCTGGAGTTCTCCCAGTCTGTCAGATTTTCCTAGATGAGGTGATCAGTGGGGAAGGGAAAGTGCATGCAAAGGCCAAGGATAGAGCCTTGTGCTTTTGTGGGCAGAGGGACAATTGCAATTGCAGCTGTGAGCAGTGTTTGGTATTTCACAGTTCTAACCACAGAGGCCCTGGGAAAACCATGTCTCCTCATGATGCCATTAACTTGGGAAATGAGGAGGGTCCTTGCTGGGGCATGGAGCACATGGGGGACAATCTGCTGGGTGTGGCACAGCCTGCACAGCAGGTGCAGCTCCTGCCAAAGGAGTCTTGTATGACTGTCCTGGCCTCAGAGCTCTGCTTTCTATTCAAACTGATGTTTCATGTTAGCCTTGAGATGATGAATCACTGTACAGGCACCTCCACAGGCTGACAGCCATGGGACAGTTGAAGCAAATGCTGCCTTAAATGTTGGTGCTGGGCCTGATAGTTCCCAAGAGACACTCTCTAGAATAGGACAGCCTGGCTAAACTGCCTGCCACCCTATCCTCAGCTTTGCAATAGGGTAAAACATTCAGATGAATCCATTGCCAAGCCCCACAGCAGAAACAGGCTGCATTGCTGGATATTCTGCAACTTCACAGCCCACCACGTGTTTTCCCTGCATTTGTTGTTTTCATAAGGTCTGCAGATTTGGGGATAAATGGGTGGAAAGAGCCTCAGTCCTGCTGTAGATCTTTGTACTGGGTGCCCTCTGATGGATCAGCATCAATTGTCCTTAATTCCTAAATTATTCATATGCCATCTATTTCTTTAATCTTTCTCCGAGTAAATACTGTGAAAGAAACTGAGTATCAGACAGTGCAGGGAGACTGAATTCCTCCCTCTTCCGTGCAGGCAGGCCTAGTGTGCAATGCTACCTTTGTGTTTAGCTGAGGACAGAGCCTTGTGCAGGTGTCTGAAGGTGCAGGGAGAGCCCAGGTTCCTTCCCCCAGCAAGGGCAGGGAGCAGCTCTGGCCAAGGCCGGCGCTGCCGCTGCTCCTTGTCCCTGTGCCCAGGGTTTGCTCTCTCCTCCCCAGCAGCCACCCTGCCCCGGTGCGCGAGTGTGCGGCCCAACTCCTCCTGTCCCTGGTGGAGAGAATTGGAGTCACCCAGCTCGCAGGCACCCCCAGGGCTGAGAGGCTGCCACACGTGGCAGGGAAGCTTGCTCAGGACTGTCACAAGGACACAAGTAATGATCTTCATTTCACCTCCCAAAACAGGAAAACCGTTTTGTGTCTGGCTGTAAAGGTGAAACCACACAAGAGTGGAAACTAAAGGGAATATGAAGTTACCTCACGGTGTGAATAAGGGTCATAGAACCATGGAATATGCTGAGTTGGAAGGGACCCATCAGGGTCATCGAGTCCATCTCCTGGCCATGTTCAGGACACCCCAAGAGTCACTCCATGTGCTTGAGAGCATTGTCCAAACTCTTCTTGAGCTCTGTCAGCCTTGGCACTGTGACCACTGCTCTGGGCTGCCTGGGCAAATGGCTGTGCTGGGAAACCTGAGGTTGGCCAGCAAAAAGGAGCATTGCCACCTTTTTCCTGTGGCTTGAAGGATTCTTTACTGAGATCAAAAGAGCTCAGATCAGCCAGTCCAACACTTTTGTTTGGCCTTAGGTGCACAACACAATACCAAAGTGTTGGCTAATGTTCATCACTGAAGGATCCCAACATCCATTTTTCATTAACTTCAGACTTTCTAGAAATATTTCAGAGGTCTTTAGCCAAAATATTCAGTCTTTCTAAACCTGTTCTGCAGATTTCTAGAATGCTGTTATCTGTGGCTCAGTGAGTTCCAAACTTCTTCTTGAAGAAAACTGTGGTTTCCTACTGGCAAAATCAACCCAAATCACCAAAATCCCCTTCCTTTGGTGATGAAATTCCCATGAATAGCTGCCAAGAACACCAGAGCAACTAGCTGTCCCTGTGCATACCCATAGTATAGAATAATCAATAGGATGAATGAGGTCTTTTGTCCTGGCTTCCCTGCCAGGTAAAGAAAGGCAAATTATTGTGCAATGGCAGCAAGACACTGCTAATACGCTCTGACAACAAAGCAGATGTGTTTTGCTTGCTCCCTGGGATCCTTTGATGCCACAGAAGCACACCCCCAGTTTCAGAGTGAAATGGTATTTTTCTGTGGCCCCACATTCTCCTCTTGCCTCTTGTGTTCAGCTGACAGCACTGTGCAGTGTCAAGTGAGGTAAATCTCCCTCTTTGCTGAGTAGGCAATGCCTTCTTATGCAGGGATTGCACCTGATGAGTTTAAGGTATCAGTCTCTTCTGGTAACGCTCTTCCTGTGTTTGTTCACTTTTCTTTTGTTTCCTTCCTTCCTTCCTTCCTTCCTTAGGCATTATGGACAGGAGATGGTGAAGATGTTGCTCAATCATCAACAATTTAAAACAGGTTTGGAACAATCTCTTTCCCCCTGTGACCTGGAAGATATTCTGACAAGAATTAGGAAGAAACTAAGTGCTTGGCAGGAGAAATGTATCCTTTGTGCAAGTATTGCCACTGCTAATATGAGATCAAACATACCCAATCTGTCTTTAGCTCATTCCTCTTCTGCTGAATCATTTTGCTCCTGGGAATGAGCTGTTAATCCTCAACCTGGTCATCTGCAGACCACAAAGGAACTGATATTACTAGGGAAAAGTGGGGTTTTGAATATTTTCAATATCAGTCACAAAGAGGAAAGGGAAAGAGGAGAAAATGGATTTACATTTAAGCATAAGCCCCCACCATGCTCTCCCTACTCTGCCCCCTGTAAAGCAATTAAGTGAGAATTGTGCTTCTGAAGATAACAGAGTCTTTGCAAAGGACACTGGAAGTAGTAGTGCCAAGAAAATTTCCAAATTTACAAAAGATGTCCAAGTCAATCCTAGTTACTACAATGACTGTCTGTCTTTTGGGAATACTGCCCTGCTGTCCAGCCATGTGGGGCTGGAAAAAGCTTGGTGAATTCAGCAGCATCCAGTGGAAAATCCTTTGTTTGTTTGAGGTAGGCAATTTTATTTTTTCTATTGACAATACAGAAGGGAGCCTGCCTTTGTGCAGGCACAGGGAGAGTGAGTGTTCAACCAAATCGACTTCCAACACAATGGGCCAACCCCCAAAGAGTCCAATTTTTCTGTTGATTCCTTCACAAACACTCGTTGTCTGCCAGTTTGCATTATTCCCATTTATGCTCAAGACTAAGGAATTTGGGATTTTAGACTGCTGCTGAGTCTGGTAGCACCCATAACCTGCCTTGGGCTATTGAAAACAAAGAGTTGGCATCACTGAATCTCTGGTCTGTTTCCATCTGTAAGTTAGGAAATATTTCCCTAAGCCTTGGTAGCAGTGATCCTGGTTTTAACTTGTGTTTTCAACAGGAAATTTCCTGTTTTATACTCTAAAGATTGATGGGGTTTCTCTGTGTCTTTGTAGGGGATGGAAAACCAGAAGGCTGAAGGCCCATCTGTCAAGGAGCCGGTGAAGGAGAGGAACAATGGCTCAAAGGAGCCCCAGGCCACATTGTCTGCTAGAAAACGGTACTGAGCACTTTTGTCAGATGTGACAAAGCACATGACAAGCTTTACATGCCTCTTCCTCAGGAAAAACTTTGTGGCAGAGATGACCAATGCCACAGATTTTTTCCTTTCCCTACAAATGCTCTAGGACAAAAAATGTCTACTTGTGCATTGTGCTGAACACAACTTCTCTGGAGGGGTTTCCACAAAAATGGAGAGACAAACAGACACCCATTGGTGGCAGCTCAAACGATCCAGTGCAGTGACAAGGGCAGTGTTGTGAAGGCTGGGAGAGAGCCAAGTTTCTGCTGCATGACTTGGGACAAGTAAATTCAAACTGGGCTTTTTTTCACCTAAGTGGAGTCTTTTTCAGATGGGTGTTTTGATGAGAAATCTCAGTCTGGAAGCAAGATGCCCTTCCACAAAGATGCAATTCTCATCTGTGTTGTTTGGCCTGGCGGAATCATGGTTTCCTTACCCTCAAACAGTGCCAAGTTTGAGTAGTAAGGAGCAAGGCAATTCCTGAACAACTTCAGTCAACAGGTGTCTCAATGTGCACTTTTTGCCTTGATATTCCTGTCCTTCATGTAATCTGCTTGATGGACAGCATGTTTGGTTTATTTCCCCCTGTGCTGCAATCAGCATTTAAGACAGGAATTTGCTCCTTGCTGTCTCTTCATGGCAGCTGCAGAGCTGCTTGTACCTGTTATCCTCTGATAGCAGAGGGGATTTATTTAGCTCTGTCCTGCTCAGCAGTGGCAGGAAAGTGACCACATGCCTCAGTAGCACAGCTGGCATCTTCCTGTGCTCATGGAAGAGACAGGTTGATCAGGAGAATTGTTCCCAGTGGGGTTGTGAAGCTGTGCATCTGGTCTCCAGGGAAGCAAATGAAATGTGAGCATAGTTCTGGGATGTCTGGCTTCTGTTTTTATCTCTGTTACTGATTTTCTGAATCTTTCAAATATGGCCCTGTTTATCTGTTCAGAATGCATCTGAGCTACTTTTCCAGATTGTCATGCCTGGTTGCAGAGACACTTCTCCAGAGTGATGAGTTTCCTTATTCTAAGACACACACGTCCCATATGAGGAGGCATTTAAACTTGGCAGTAGTGTCTCTCTTTCTCCACAAAGCAAAGTGACCTGTGTGCCCTGGCAGCCATCTGAAG
Organism: Ammospiza maritima maritima; assembly: GCA_036010785.1. Lineage (NCBI taxonomy): Eukaryota > Metazoa > Chordata > Aves > Passeriformes > Passerellidae > Ammospiza > Ammospiza maritima. The sequence continues at coordinate 28,329 of JAYKTQ010000112.1, forward strand.
ATAGATCAGATGCATCTCATCCTTGGTTTTCCTGAGTGAGCACTGGTGAGAATGTCACTTGCAGATTGTCTCCTGTAATGATTGTCATGAGGTCCATGTT
>JAYKTQ010000494.1:0-28086 GCA_036010785.1 Ammospiza maritima maritima
TCCCCAAAAAACCCCCGCGAAAATCCCGAAGTTCTCGGCTCTCACCCGCTGCAGTTCCAGCTGTGGCCGCCAGGGGGCGCCTCTCGCCGGTTTCGCTCGTTTGGAACGGGATTTTTTTTTTATTTTTTTGGGGTTTTTTTTGGGGATTTTTGTGGGGGTTTCGGTGTTTCTGTGCCCTCACCTGTCGCTGTCCCTGTGCCCGCAGCTGGTGCTGTGCCAGGTGTGCTGCCAGCCCTTCCACAGCTTCTGCCTGGGCGCGGGCGAGGCGCCGGGGCCGGGCCAGGCCGAGGGCTGGAGCTGCCGGCGCTGCCGCAGCTGCGGGGTCTGCGCCAGGAGGGGGCGCCACAACAAGGTGAGAGCTGCGGGCACACCTGGGCACATCTGAGATACACCTGGGCACACCTGGGGGCACCTGGGGGCACCTGGGCACATCGCAGATACACCTGGGCACACCTGGGCACATCTCAGATACACCTGGGCACACCTGGGCACACCTGGGCACATTGCAGATACACCTGGGCACACCTGGGCACATCTCAGATACACCTGGGCACACCTGGGCACATTGCAGATACACCTGGGCACACCTGGGCACATCTGAGATACACCTGGGCACACCTGGGCACACCTGGGCACATCTGAGATACACCTGGGCACACCTGGGCACATCTCAGATACACCTGGGGGCACCTGGGGGGGGTCTGCGCCAGGAGGGGGCGCCACAACAAGGTGAGAGCTGCGGGCACACCTGGGCACACCTGGGCACATCTGAGATACACCTGGGCACACCTGGGCACACCTGGGGGCACCTGGGCACATCGCAGATACACCTGGGCACACCTGGGCACATCTCAGATACACCTGGGCACACCTGGGCACATTGCAGATACACCTGGGCACATCTCAGATACACCTGGGCACACCTGGGCACACCTGGGCACATTGTAGATACACCTGGGCACACCTGGGTACACCACAGATACACCTGGGCACATCGCAGATACACCTGGGGGCATCTGGACACACCTGGGCACACCTGGGGGGTACCTGGGCACACCTGGGTGGGCACCAGGGGGGGTAAAAATGTCCCCGGGGGCACCTGGGGTCCCTGATGGGATTTTTGGGGTCCCCAAGGGCATTTTTGGGGCATTTTTGGGCTCCCCGAACATTTGAAATCCCCGATTTTTTTGGGGCGATTCCCAGATAATTTCGGGGTGTCCCTGACAGATTTTGGGCATTTTTGGGGCGTCCCTGACGCGTTTTTGGGGTGTTTTTGTCCCCCCAGCCCCTCCTGGAGTGCCGGCGCTGCCGTCGCTGTTTCCACCTGAGCTGCCTCGGGCCCGGGCCCCGCCCAGAGCCCCGCCCGGGCAGTGGGTGAGGAACGGGGAAAATTCCCGAAATTTCGGGAAAATTCGGGAAAATTCGGGAAATTTGGGGAAAATCGGAATTTTTGTGGATTTTTGGGATTTTTGGGAGGGATTTTGGGGTGATTTTGAAAGATTTTGCGGGGAGTTCGGGGGTTGTCGGGGGGATTTTTTGTTTGAATTTGGGGGGGATTTTTGGGAATTTTGGGGATGGGAATTTGGGGAAAATTTGGAGTTTTTTGGGGGGGAAAATTTGGGGTAATTTTGGGTGGGGTTTGGGGTTTTTTGCGGTGATTTTAAGGGGCGTTTGGGGTCTTTTTGTGGTAATTTTGGGGTGGTTTTGGGGTGATTTTGGGGTGATTTTTGGGGGGTTCTCAGTGCTGATTTTGGGGTAATTTCGGGGATGGGTTTGGGGTGATTTTTGGAAAGTCTCAGAACCAATTTTGGGGTTTTTTTGGGGATGGTTTTGGGGGAATTTTTGTGGTTTTTTTGAGGAGTTTTTGGGTGAGTTTGGGGATATTTGGGGTGATTATTGGGAGATTTCAGTGCTGAGTTTGGGGTTATTTTTGGGTTGGGTTTGGGGTAATTTTTTGGGATGGTTTTTGGGGTAATTTTCGCGGGTCTCAGCATTGATTTTGGGGCTTTTTTTGGGGTGTTTTTGGGGCTTTTTTGGGGTGGTTTTGGGGTAATTTTGGGGGTTTTTTTGGGGTGATTTTGGGTGGGGATTTGGGGCAATTTTTGGGATGTATCAGTACTGATTTTGGGGTGATTTTGGGGTGATTTTGGGGTAACTTTGAGGTGGTTTTGGGGTAATTTTGGGGGTAACTTCTGGGGTGGTTTTAGGGGGCTCTCAGTGCTTATTTTGGTGGATTTTTGGGGTGATTTTGGGTGGGAGTTGGGTTACTTTTGGGGGGGGTCTTAATGCCAATTTTGGGGTAAATTTGGGGGTAATTTTGGGGTGGTTATGGGGGAATTTGGGGTTTATTTTGGGGGTGATTTTGGGTGGAATTAAGGGTGATTTTTGGGATGTATAAGTACCAATTTTGGGGTAATTTTGGGGTTGTTCTGGGGTACTTGTGGGGGTAATTTTTGGGGGGCTCTCAGGGCTGATTTTGGGATCATTTTGGGCCAATTTTGGGTGGGATTTGGGTTAATTTTTGCGGGGACTGCACTGCCAATTTTGGGGTGATTCTGGGGTAATTTTGGGATCATTTTTGGGACGTCTCATTGCTGATTTTGGGGTAATTTTGGGGACATTTTGGGGTGGTTTGGGGGTAATTTTGAGGTGGCTTTGGGGTAGTTTTGGAATAATTTTGGGCCGATTTTGGGGGGTTTTTTTGGGGCGGTTTTGGGTTCATTTTGGGGTGATTTTGGGGCGATTTTGGGGTAACTCCGGGTGTTTTCGGGCTCTCCCAGGTGTGCTGGGGCTGCCGGAGCTGCGGGACCCCCGAGGGGGGGGAGGGGCGGGACCCCCCCTGTGGGCTCTGCCCCCCCCCCGGGCCAGGTGAGGGGGGAGGGGATCAAAGGGGGGATTTGGGGGGGATTTTGCCAAATTTGGGGGGTTTGGGGGGGAATTTCGGGGAATTTGGGGGATTTGGAGGGAATTTGGGGGATTTGGGGTGGATTTTGGGGGATTTGGGGGGAATTTGGGGGGGATTTGGGGGCAATTTGGGGGGAATTTGGGGGAATTTGGGGGATTTGGGGGAATTTGGGGGGAATTTGGGGGGGATTTGGGGTGGATTTTGAGGGAATTTGGGGGGAATTTGGGGGGGATTTGGGGGAAATTTGGGGGGATTTGGGGGATTTGTGGGGGATTTCGGGGGATTTTGGGGGGGATTTGTGGAGAATTGGATGGATCTGGGGGTTAAAGGGCTTTGGGAGGAATTTGGGGGATTTTTGGCGGCGTTTGGGAGGATTTGGGGGGGTTTTTGGGAGAGGTTTTGGGGGATTTTGAGGGGATTTTGGGAGGATTTTGGGGGGTTTTGGAGGATTTTGGGGGGTTTTGGGAGGATTTTTGGGATTTGAGGAGGTTTTGGGGGCTTTGGGGGGTGATTTGAGGCAGATTTTGGAGGATTTGGGGGTTTTTGGGGCGATTTTGGGGGGATTTGGGTTCTTTGGGAGGTTTGGGGGGGTTTTTGGGCGATTTGAGAATTTTGGTTGAGGTTTGGGATTTCGGGGTGAAATTTGGGGATCTCAGTTGAAGTGAAGGAGTTTTTGGGTAAAATTTTGGGATTTTTTTTGGGATGAAGTTGCAGGGCTTCGGGTTCAAATTGGGATTTTTGTTTTGTTCAGGATTTTGGGTTTTTTTGTTTGTTTTTTTTTTTTTTGGGGGTGCATTTGGGAATGTTTCGGGGTGGAATTTTGGGATTTTTGGGGTTCTGACCCTTCCTCCTTTTTTTCCCAGGGGTGGGGGAGGGGCAGGGCCCCCCCAGCCCCCCCCGGGGGAAGGAGGAGCCTCAGGAGGGGGGGGAGGGGCAGGAGCCCCCCCAGGGCTGCACCTGCGGCCACAGAGCCCCAGGTGAGGGGGGGGGGGGGGCACCCCGAAATTTGGGGCATTGGGAACCCCAAAATCCCTTCAGGACCCCCCAAAATCCCTTTGGGAACCCCAAAAATCTCCCTGGGAACCCCAAAATCCCTTTGGGAACCCCAAAAATCCTTTTGGGAACCCCAAAATCCCTTCAGGACCCCCAAAATTCCCCCAGGAATGGCAAAATTGAGACTGGGAACCCCAAAAATCCCTTTGGGAAACACAACATTCACTCAGAACCCCCCAAAATCCCTTTGGGAACCCCAAAATCCCTTTGGGAACCCCAAAATCTCCTTGGGAACCCCCAAAATCCCTTTGGGAACCCCAAAATTCCTTTTGGGACCCCCAAAATTCCTTCAGAACCCTCCTAAATCCCTTTAGGAACCCCTAAACCCTTAAAAAATGATAAAATTCACACCAGGAACCCCAAAATTTCTATTGAAAGCCCAAAATCCCCCTGGGAACTCCAAAATTCACACCAGGAGCCCCCCCAAAAAATTTTTGGACCCCAAAAAATTCCTTCAGGAACCCCAAAAATTCTTTCAGGACCCTTAAAATTCACACCGGGACCCCCCAAAATCCCTCGGGGAACCCCAAAATTCAGAGCAGGGACCTCAAAATTCCGTCAGGAGCCAAAAATGTCCTTTGAGGACCCCGAAATTCGCACCAGGAGCTCCCAAAATTCCACCAAAACCCCCCAAAAGTCGCCCCCAAAGCGCCAAAATCCCCCCCAAAGTGGAGCTCTGGCCCCGCCCCCTCTCCTTTGGCCCCGCCCCCTTTTATAACCCCACCCCCCTCGCTCTGGCCCCGCCCCCAGGTGTGCCAGGCCCCGCCCTGCAGGAGGTGCTGGGGACGCTGCTGAGCTCCGCCCACGGCCCCGCCCTGATTGGCTGCACACAGGTAAAGGGGGTGTGGTCACACCTGGGTGGGCGTGGTTATACCTGGGGGGCGTGGTTACACCGAAAGGGCCGTGGTTACACCTAAAGGGGCGTGGTTACACCAGGGTGGGCGTGGTTACACCTAAAGGGGCGTGGTTACACCTGGGTGGGCGTGGTTATACCTGGTGGGTGTGGTTACACCTGGGGGGGCGTGGTTACACCTAAAGGGGCGTGGTTACACCTGGGGGGGCGTGGTTACACCTAAAGGGGCATGGTTACACCTAAAGGGGCGTGGTTACACCTGGGGGGGCGTGGTTACACCAAAAGGGGTGTGGTTATACATGCGTGGGCATGGTCACACCTGGGTGGGCGTGGTTACACCTGGGGGGCGTGGTTACACCAAAAGGGGCGTGGTTATACCTGGGTGGGCGTGGTTACACCTAAAGGGGCGTGGTCACACCTGGGTGGGCGTGGTTATACCTGGGTGGGTGTGGTTGCACCTAAAGGGGCGTGGTTACACCTGGGGGGGGCGTGGTTACACCAAAAGGGGCGTGGTTACACCTGGGGGGGCGTGGTTACACCTAAAGGGGCAGTGGTCAAACTTAGGGGTGGGGCAAGCACAACTAAAGGGCGTGGTCATAGCTAAGGTGGGTGTGGCTACAGCCATGTGGGCGTGGTCACGGTAAAACGAGGTGTGGCCATATTGGAGAGGGCGTGGTTATGCTCGTGGTGGGTGTGGCCACATTTCTGTAGGCGTGGTCAGTTTAGGAAAGGGTGTGGTCACATGGGGGTCTCTTGTGGGGGCGTGGTCACATGTGTGGTGGGCGTGGTCACAGTTTAAATGGGCGTGGCCACACCTAAAGGTATGTTGTGCTGGCTGGAGTGGGTGTGGCCACAGAGTGGGCGTGGCCACACCTCAGGGGCCAAATTCGGGGGTGTGGTCACGCCTGAACTGGGCGTGGTCACGCCTGGAGTGGGTGTGGTATAATTTAAGGGGCGTGGCCAAACCTGGGCGGGCGTGATTATGGCTGGAGTGGGTGTGGCCACACTGGGTGGGTGTGGTCACATCTGGACAGGTGCGATCACACCTGGAGTGGGTGTGGCTACACCTGCGGTGGGTGTGGCCACATCTGGGTGGGCGTGGCCACATCTGTGCGGGGCTGGGCGCATCTAAGTGGGCGTGGCCATGCATGGGGTGGGTGTGGCCGCCTACAGCTCTGTGGGTGTGGCCACACCCGAATTGATGATGTCACACCGCTGTGGGCGTGGCCTCTGGTGGCTCAGGGGGCGTGGCCACACCTGGGGGTCTCACCTGTCCCCTCCCCCCCCAGTGCCCCCCCGGGGGTCCCAAGGCTCACCCGGGGCCCTGCGACCTCCAAGCTGTCAATCACCTGCTGGAGGGCGGAGCCTACGCGTCCCTGGTGAGGGAACTCCCAAAACATCCGGGGGCAGGGGGGGGGGAGAGGAAAGTTCTGGAAAAAATCTGGGGGGAAATCACAGAAAATTTGGGGGGAAATCGAGGAAAAATCCGCAAAAATTTGGCGGAAAAATATTTTTTTACTATTTGCGGAAAATCCAGAATAATTTATGAAGTGGATTTTAAGAAATTGGGTGAAATTCCAGGAGAATTTGCACAATGGTTATGGAATAATGGGGAAAGCGTACAAAAAAATTTGTAAAAATTGGGGAAGAAGTCTAGAAATATTTTGGAAATGATTAAAGACAATGGGTAAAATTCCAGAAAAATTTGGGGAATGATTGAAAAATATTGAGGAAAGAACCCAGAAAAAATTGGGGAATAGTTAAAGAAATTGAGGAAAAACAAAAAAACATTTGGGTGAAAATCCAGAAAAATCGGGGAATGTTTTAAAAAACTATGGGGAAATCCAGAAAAGTTCAGGAGAAAATAAAAAAACTTTTGGGAAAATGTCCTGAAAAAATCAGGGGAAATTCCCAGTGAATATTTAGGAAATTTGAGAAAAAATTTGGGAAAGCGATTGTTGAAAAACCCGGAGGCGCCTCGAAGAATTCCGAAAATTTGGGGGGATTTAAGCACGAATTTGAGGGAGAATTTCCCAAAATTTGGGGAGATTCGGGGTCCCCAAATTTTGGGATTGGAGTGGGGGGGGGTCACCCCCCCCCCAATTGGGTCTGGGGTCCCACGGTGCCCCTCCCCCAGCAGGATTTCGCTCAGGACGTGGCCGCCGTGCTGCTCAGGGGGGGGAGGGGCTCCACAAGCCCCGCCCCCAGCACGGGCCCCGCCCCCAGCGCAGGCCCCGCCCCCAGCCTGGACGGAGCCCGGGAGCTGTTCCTGAAGGTGGGGGAGGGGCTTAAAAACGGGGAGGGGGAGGGGCTTAAAAATGGGGAGGGGGCTAAAAATGGAGGGGGAGTGGCCTGAAATTGGGAGTGGGAGGGGCTTAAAATTGTGAGGGGGAGGGGCTTCAAATGTGGGAGTGGATTAAGTTTTGGAGGAGGGGTCTAAAAATGGGGGGAGGTGCCTTGAAAGTGAAGTGGGTGTGGCCTAAAGGGGGTGGGGGAGGGGCTTGAAAAGGGGGTGGAGCCTCCAAAAAATGGGGTGGGGGAGGGGAATTCTGGAGTTTTGGGGAGGGGATTTTTTGGATTTGGGGTGGGGGGAGTTTTGGGGTGGGGGAGGGGCGGCCCAGCCCTCACATCCGCCCCTCCCCCCCCCCCCCCAGCTGATGGGCGGGGCCTTCCCCTGGTTCGACGCCCGGGACCCCAAAATTTGGAGCCCCCCCGAGAGCCCCAAGTGAGTGGGGGGGGGGGGGGATGGGGGTGGGGGGGAGGGGTTTGGGGGGGGTCCCAAGTGGATTTTGGGGGGGTCCCAGGTGGATTTGGGTGGGATTTGGGGGTCTCTGGTGGATTTTGGGGGGTCCTGGGGGGATTTGGGGGTCCCAGGTGGATTTTGGGGGTTCTCAGGTAGATTTTGGGGGGGTTTTGGGGGTCCCAGGTGGATTTTGGGGGGTCCCAGGTGGATTTTTGGGGGGTCCCAGGTGTATTTAGGTGGGATTTTAGGGGGCCCCAGGTGTGTTTGGGGGGGATTTTGGGGGGTCCCGGGTGTGATTTTGGGGGGTTCTGACCCCGCCCCTTTCCCAGCGGGGCCCCGCCCCTCCCGGTGGAGCCGCCCTCCAGTGACCACACCTACGCCCGGTGGCGCCTGGAGCTGGCCCCGCCCCTCTCAGGTGAGTGAGGGCACGCCCACTTCTAGCCACGCCCACACAGGTGAGACTTGACAGCCCCGTAACACCGGGGGAGCCACGCCCACTTTGGATCTAAGCCACGCCCACTTTGGATCTAAGCCACACCCATTTTGAGCTCACTTGTGAGCACCTGGTGAGGCCACGCCCACTCTGTGCATACTTGGCCAAGCCACACCCACCCTGAGTTTACCTGGTTAAGCCACGCCCACTTTCGGCTTGCCTGTGCTAAGCCACGCCCACTCTGAGCTCTCCTGGTGAGGCTACACCCACTCTGAGCACACCTGAGCAAGCCACGCCCACTCTGAGCTCACCTGCCGCCATGTGGGTGGGGCCCCGCGCTGACCCCGCCCCTTTCCCCGCCCAGGCGAGGAGGGGGCGGAGCCAGCGGTGCCGCCGGCGGCCGGAGGGGGCGGGGCCGACGAGCGTCAGTGCACGCTGTGCCTGCAGAGCGGGGACGCACCTGCGCAGGTGAGCGGGGCGGGGGCACGGGGGGGATTCGGGGCTCACCCCATTCGGGGAGGGGTCCCACACGACAAGGGGGATCTCCAGAAAATATTCTGGGGCAAAACCCTCAATTTCGGCTCGTTCCGACCCATTGTAGTGTCAGAAATTTGGGGTTTTTTTCGCTCTTTTGAGTGTTTTTCAGGGGATTTTCAGAGGGGTTTTTTTTTGGGGAGGGGGTCCCTGGTGTGGTCCCTAATTTGGGGAGGGGTCCCACAGGATGGGGGCAGTCTTTAGGAGCTTGGCTGGGGCAAAAAATCCAAACTTTCATCATTTTAGCCCCTTCTAGTGCCAAAATTTTGGGGGTTTTTTCCCATGTTTGGCGTTTTTGGATGATTTTCGTGGGGTTGTTTTGGGGAGGGGTCCCTGGTGCGGTCCCTAATTGGGCGAGGGGTCCCACAGGATGAGGAGGAGTTTTTGGGGGAAAAAAGTCCAAATTTGGCTCAGTCCAGCCCATTTCAATGCAAAAAATTCCAATTTTTTTCATTTTTTGGACATTTTTGGGGGGATTTTCATGGGGTTGTTTTCGGGAGGGGTCTTTGTACCCTTTTGTAATTTGGGGAGGGGTCCCGCAGGACAAGGAGGAGTTTTGGGGGAATATTTTGGGGGAAAAAAAAAATCCAAATTTTCATCATTTAATCCATTTGAATGCCAAAAATTTGGATTTTTTTTTTTTTTTTCATTTTTTCGACATTTTTGGGGGGATTTTCACGGGGGTTTTTTTGGGGAGGGGTCTCTGTGCCCATCCCTAATCTGGGGGGGGTCCCGCAGGACGAGGGGCGCCTGCTGTACATGGGGCAGAACGAGTGGACCCACGTCAACTGCGCCCTGTGGTCGGCCGAGGTCTTCGAGGAGGGCGACGGAACTCTCCGGAACGTGCACGCCGCCGTGGCCCGGGGACGGCAGATGGTGCGGGGCTCTGGGGGAGAATTTGGGAAATTCTGGGGGTTTTCTTGGGAAATTTGGGGAATTTTGGGGGTTTTTTGGGAATTTTTTTGGGGTAATTTTGGGGTTTCTCGGGGGATTTTGGGGGTTCAGGACTCTCCGGAACGTGCACACCACTGTGGCCAGGGGCCGCCAGATGGTGGGGAGGGGTCTCAGGGGGAATTTGGGAGTCCTGGGGGAAATTTGGGGTCCTTGGGAGGGGTCCCAGTGGGATTTGTGGGGTCTTGGGGAGAATTTGGGGTGTTGGGAGGGGTCCCAGGGGAGATTAAGGGGGAAAATTGGGGATCCCAGGGGAAGACTTTGGGGGATCCTGAAGGGACACCAGGTCTACCCATAGAGTGCTATGGGGATGGGAGACACCAGGTCTACCCATAGACTTGTATTGGGACATGAGACACCAGGTCTACCCATAGACTTGTATTGGGGTGGGAGACACCAGGTCTACCCATAGACTTGTATTGGGACATGAGATACCAGGTCTACCCATAGACTTGTATTGGGGGTGCAGACACCAGGTCTACCCATAGACTTGTATTGGGGGTGCAGACACCAGGTCTACCCATAGACTTGTATTGGGGTGGGAGACACCAGGTCTACCCATAGACTTGTATTGGGAATGCAGACACCAGGTCTACCCATAGACTTGTATTGGGAGTGCAGACACCAGGTCTACCCATAGACTTCCATTGTTAGCAGAGCCACCAGGTCTACCCATAGGCTCCCCCACGGAGACCAATTTTGGGGGATCCATGAGGAGATTTTGGGGTTCTCCCATCCCCTTTTGGGGGCTCTCCCGGCACCTTTGTGGGGTCTCACCGTGCTCTCCTCCCTGCCCCAGCGCTGCGAGCACTGCGGCCGCCCCGGTGCCACCGTCGGCTGCTGCTTGGCCGCGTGCGCCGCCAACTATCACTTCATGTGCGCCCGGCGCTGCCAGGCCGCCTTCCTCAGGGACAAGAGAGTGTTCTGCCAGCGCCACGGCCGCCTGCTGGCCGGGGACGTGAGTCTGGGGGTGTCCTCAGGGATTTGGGGGGTCCTGAGGGGATTTGGGGGGTCCTGGGTGGCATCTGGGGGGTCCTGGGTAGGCTTTGGGGGGTTTTGGGGGCTTACAGGAGGTGTTGGGGTGTCCCTTGCTCAGGGACAAGAGAGTGTTCTGCCAGCGCCACGGGCAGGGATGTGAGTCTGGGGGCGCCCCGAGGGGATTTGGGGGGGTGGGGGTGTTTTATAGAATTTTGATATTTTTGGGTTAAATCTTTATATTTTTGGCCCAGGAGCCGGTGCGTGACGGCGGTTTCGCAGTGCTGCGCCGCGTCCTGCTGGATTTCGGGGTTGAATTTTGGGGTTTTTTTGGGTTTAAATTTTGGGGTTTTTTTGCAGGAGCTGCTGCGCGACGGGGGTTTCTGTCGTTTTTACAGGATTTCGATATTTTTGGGGTTAAATTTTATTTTATTTTCATTTCAGGAGCTGGTGCGTGACGGCGGTTTCGCGGTGCTGCGCCGCGTCCTGGTGGATTTCGGGGGATCAGCCTCAAGAGGAAATTCCTGGGGGGGCTCGAGCCGAGGCCGTCAACGTCATGATCGGTGAGAAACGGGGGGGGGGACCCCGAATTTGGGGAATTTTGGGTGGGTTTGGGGTTTTGGGGGATTTTTTCGGGGCTTTTGGGGTGGTTTGTGGGATATTTCGGGGGGTTTGGGGAGTGGTTTTGGGGATTTTAGGACTTTTGGGGGGGATTTTTGGGGGAGTTTTTGGGGTGGTTTGGGGGGCAGTTGGGGTTTTTTGGGGGGCTCAGGATTTTTGGGTAATTTTGGGGATTTTTTTGTGGGGGATTTTGGGGTGGAATTGGGATTTTGGGAAGATTTTGGGGAGGATTTTTGGCAGGTTTGGGGGTTTTGGGGGGGTTTTGGGAGGGGAGGTTTGGGATTTTTTGGGGTTTTTTTGGGGATTTTTTGGGGGAGATTTGGGATTTTGGGGGTTTTTAGGGGAGATTTTGGGTGGGTTTGGGGTTTTTTGGGGGGGATTTTGGGGTGTTTTGTGGGATTTTTCTGGGGTTTGGGATTTTTGGGGATTTTTTGGGGTGGTTTTAGGGGGGGAGTTGAAATTTTGGGGTTTTTTGGGGGGATTTTGGGTGATTTTTGGGGTGATTTTGGGATGATTTTTGGGGTGATTTTGGGTGATTTTTGGGGTGAATTTGGGCGTGATTTATGGCTAATTTTGGGGCGATTTTGGGGTGATTTTTGAGGATATTTTGGGTGATTTTTAGGGTGATTTTTGGAGTGATTTGGGGTGATTTTTGGGGTGATTTTGGGCGTGATTTTTGGCTGATTTTGGGCGTGAGTTTTGGCTGATTTTGGGACGATTTTGGGGTGATTTTTGGGGTGATTTTTGGGGTGATTTTGGGTGATTTTTGGGGTGATTTTGGGTGATTTTTGGGGTGATTTTTGGGGTGATTTTGGGTGATTTTTGGGGTGATTTTTGGGGTGATTTTTGGGTGATTTTGGGTGGTTTCGGTGTCCGTTCCAGGCTCCATCCGCATTGACCGCCTGGGGGCGCTCTCGGAGCTGTCGGAGCGCGAGGGGCGGCTCTTCCCGTGGGATACCAGTGAGTGAACTGGGGTATACTGGTTTGTACTGGGAGGGACTGGTTTGTACTGGGAGGGACTGGTTTGTGCTGGTTTGTACTGGTTTGTATTGGGTTATACTGGTTTGTACTGGTTTGTACTGGTTTGTATTGGGTTATACTGGTTTGTACTGGTTTGTGCTGGTTTGTACTGGGAGGGACTGGGAGGGACTGGGATATACTGGGAGGGGTGGCTCCTCCCTGTGGGGTACCAGTGAGTGAAATGGGGCAAACTGGTTTATACTGGTTTGTACTGGGAGGGACTGGGAGGGGCACCTGTTCCCAGTGGGATACCCGTGAGTGGCTGGGTTATACTGGTTTATACTGGTCCTTACTGGTTTATACTGGGCTATACTGGTTTATACTGGGTTATATCAGTTTCTATGGGTGTATATCAGGTTATACTGGTCCGTACTGGTTTGTACTGGTCCATACTGGTTTGTACTGGTCCGTACTGGTCCGTACTGGTCCGTACTGGTCCATACTGGTTTGTACTGGTTCCAGGTGCTGGCGTTTGTACTGGAGCACGCGCGACGCGCGCCGCCATTGCTGGGTTATACTGGGCTATACTGGGCTATACTGGTCCATAGGTCTCTATAGGGGTATATATCACTCTATACTGGTTTGTACTGGTCCATACTGGTTTGTACTGGTTCCAGGTGCTGGCGTCTGTACTGGAGCACGCGCGACGCGCGCCGCCGCTGTTGGTACCGCTGCCGGATCCTGGAGCAGCCCCCGGGGCCGGCGGGGGGCGGGGCCGGGACCCCTCCCCAAATCCCCCCCGAGCACAACCGGACCATCGCCCACGGGAGCCCCGGTAGGGGTGCTAATTAGTGCTAATTAACCCCTAATTAACCCCTAATTAACCTCTAATTAACCCCTAATTTACCGTCATTAACTGTGAAACCCCTTCCCAAATGAACCCTGGGACCCTTCCCCAAATTAACCCTAATTATCCCTAATTAACCCTGAGACCCCTCCCCAAATTAACCATAATTAGCCCTGAGACCCCTTCCCCAAATTCCCCCCGAGCACAACAGGACCACCCCCCCCCCGGTTTGGGCCCTAATTAACTCCAATTAACCCCTGATTAACCCCGAGACCCCTCCCCAAATTAACACTTTTTTTTTACCCCTTCCCCCCTCATTTTCTGCCCCTCCCCCCCCATTTCTGCCCCTCCCCCCCCTCATTTTCTGCCCCTCCCCCCCCCCACAGGTTCCAGCCCGGGGGGAGGGGACGGCGCGGGGGGGGGAGGGGACGCCCCCAATGTCCCCAATGTCCCCAACGGGGGGCGGCCCCTCCCCCCCCCGGGGGTGTCCCCCCCCCGCCGGCCCCCCCCGGGCAGCTCCGGACGGCCCCTCCCCCCCCCGGGTGAGTGACAGCGGGGGGGACATTGGGGACAGTGGGGGGGGTTGGGGACAATGGGGACGTTGGGGACAATGGGGGGGTTTGGGGACATTGGGGGGTTTGGGGACATTGGGGGGTTTGGGGACATTTGGGAAAAAATGGGGGAAATGGGATTGGGGACATTTGGGGACATTTTGGGGACAGTGGGGGCATCAGGGACAGCGGAGGACTGGGGACATTGGGGGGACATTGGGGGGACATTGGGGACAATGGGGGGGTTTGGGGACAACGGGGACATTTGGGGGGTTGGGGACATTTGGGATTGGGGGACATTGGGAGGATATTTGGGACATTTGGGACATTTGGGACATTGAGGGGACATTGGGGAGACTTGGAGGGATCGGGGACATCAAGGGGACACTGGGGGACGCGGTGGGGACGCTGGTGACACCGAGGGGACATTGGAGGGATCGGGGACATCGAGGGGACGCTTGGGGACATTGGGAGGGCGTTGAGGGGGACATTGGGGACATCGGGGGACACTGGGGGACGCTTGGGGACATTGGGAGGGCGTTGAGGGGGACATTGGGGACACCAAGGGGACACTGGGGGACGCGGCGGTGACGCCGGCGCCCCCTGGCTGTCCCCAGGCGTGGCCCCGGCCGTGTCGCGTCACATCCCCAGCGCGGGTGACGCCGAGGTGTCCCCGAGGCCGCGGTGGCCGCGCCGGGCGCTGTCCCCAGCCGGGGCCACCCGCCGGGGCCACCAAGCCGCCGCGCAGGGGACGCCCGAGGTGGCACCGGTGGCACCCGCAGGGACGGGGACGCCGCCAGCCAGGTGAGCGTCACCAAGGGCCACCAAGCAGGCCACCCCCCCCGGTGTCACCTCACAGGGTGGCAGTGTCACCTCACAGTGTCACCCAGTGGGGACAGGGCCACCCCAGTGTCACCTCACAGTGTGACAGTGTCATCTCACAGTGTCACCCAGTGGGGACAGGGCCACCCCAGTGTCACCTCACAGTGTGACAGTGTCACTTCACAGTGCCATCTTACAGTGTCACCCAATGGGGACAGGGCCATCACCAGTGTCACCTCCTGGGGACAGTGTCACCTCCCGGTGTCACCTCCCAGTGTCACCCAATGGGACAGTGTCACTGCCCAGTGTCACCTCACAGTGTCACCTCACGGGGACAGGGCCACCCCAGTGTCACCTCCCAGGGCAGCGTCACCTCAGGGGTGGTGGCACCCGCAGAGCGATGTCACTGTCGGTGTCCCTGTCGCCTCAGTGTCCTTGTCACCCTCGGTGTCGTTGTCACGCGATGTCACCCTCGGTGTCACTCTCGCTGTCACCTCCAGGATGACGTCACCCCCGGTGTCATTGTCACCCCCGGTGTCATTGTCACCCGCAGGTCGATGCCACTCCCGCGGCCATCGCCGTCCCCCGGCGCGATGACGTCACCAAACGGGGCGGTGTCGCTGTCACCTGACCCGGTGACGTCACCCAACGGGGGCGTGGCGTTGTCACCTGACCCGATGACGTCACCTAGCCGGGGCGTGGCACCGCCGTTGTCACCGACGTCGCCCCCGGGGCCACCGCGGCTCTGGGGACAGAGGGCGGCGCTGGAGGCCACGCCCAGGTCAGTGTCACCCTGTCACCGTGTCACACTGTCACCCTGTCACCCTGTCACTGTGTCACCGTGTCACCCTGTCACCCTGTCACCCTGTCACCCTGTCACCGTGTCACACTGTCACTGTGTCACACTGTCACCCTGTCACCCTGTCACTGTGTCACCCTGTCACCGTGTCACTGTGTCACACTGTCACTGTGTCACACTGTCACCCTGTCACACTGTCACTGTGTCACCCTGTCACCGTGTCACATTGTCATCGTGTCACATTGTCACTGTGTCACCGTGTCACCCTGTCACCGTGTCACACTGTCATCGTGTCACATTGTCACTGTGTCATATTGTCATCGTGTCACACTGTCACCGTGTCACTGTGTCACCCTGTCACCGTGTCACCCTGTCACTGTGTCACACTGTCACCCTGTCACCCTGTCACTGTGTCACCCTGTCACCCTGTCACCGTGTCACACTGTCACTGTGTCACACTGTCACTGTGTCACACTGTCACCGTGTCACCCTGTCACCGTGTCACATTGTCATCGTGTCACATTGTCACCCTGTCACCCTGTCACCGTGTCACACTGTCACTGTGTCACCCTGTCACACTGTCACCCTGTCACTGTGTCACACTGTCACCGTGTCACATTGTCACCCTGTCACACTGTCACCGTGTCACATTGTCATCGTGTCACACTGTCATCGTGTCACATTGTCACTGTGTCACACTGTCACCGTGTCACATTGTCACCGTGTCACCGTGTCACCGTGTCACCGTGTCACCTCCGCCTGGGGACATTGCGACCTCTCTTGATGTCGTTGTCACCCTCTGGGCCATTGTCACGTTGTCACCTGCCCCTGGGGGTCGGTGTCACCTCTCCCGATGTCATTGTCACCTCTGGGCTTGATGTCACCCAAAGGGACAATGTCACCTCCAAGGCCATTGTCACCCTTTGAGGCCATTGTCACCTCCACGACCGCTGTCACCCCGAGGCCACCACCCCCCCATTGTCACCTGCCACCCCTCATTGTCACCTCCCTGGTCGTTGTCACCTCCTGGAGCTCCTTGTCACCTGCCGCCCTCTCATTGTCACCGTCACCCGCAGGTGCCACCCCCCCGTGTCGCTGTCCCCTCGCGGTGACACCACCGAGGACGATGACAATGCCACCCCCTCATTGTCACTGTTATTGTCACTGTCATTGTCACCCACAGGTGCCACCCCCCTCGGCCATTGTCCCCTGCCACCTCTCATTGTCACCTCCAGGACCGTTGTCACCTCGTGGAGCTCATTGTCACCTGCCACCCCCTCAATGTCACTGCCACCCCCTCAATGTCACTGCCACCCCTTCATTGTCACCCCCTGGCGCTCATTGTCACCTGCCGCCCCCTCACTGTCACCCGCAGGTGCCACCCCCTCTCGTCCATTGTCCCCTCGCGGTGACGCCAGCGAGGACAATGGCAACGCCGCCCCCCCGTTGTCACCTGCCGCCCCCTCATTGTCACCGTCGCTGTCACCCGCAGGTGCCACCCCCCCGTGTCGCTGTCCCCTCGCGGTGACACCAGCGAGGACGATGACGACGCCGCCCCCGCCTTGGGGACAGGGCCACCGGCGCCACCGCGGGGACGTTACTTCGGCTACGCCCGCACCGTGGTGGCCCCGGGGGTGGCCCTGTCCCCCCTGGTGTCCCCCCTGGTGTCCCCCCTGGTGTCCCCCCTGGTGTCCCCCCTGGTGTCCCCCGTGGTGTCCCCCCTGTCCCCCGTGGTGTCCCCGTGTCCCCACATCCAGCAGCTGGACGGGGCCGACGATGGCACCCGGGGGACAGTGGGGACAGCGGGGACAGCGGGGACAGGGCCACCACCGCCGGTGCCACCCAGCGCCGAGGGGCTGCCACCCGACATCGTGGAGTTTGTGCTGCGCGGCGTCACCGGGGACACCAACGGGGACATGGATGTCACCAGCAATGGGGACATGGATGCCACCAGCAGTGGGGACATGGATGTCACCAACGGGGACATGGATGCCACCAGCAGTGGGGACAGTGCCACCAATGGGGACAGTGCCACCACCAATGGGGACATGGATGTCACCAGCGGAGCCTGGCAGGGACAGCGGCTTGGGGACATCGGTCAAGGCCACCACGTTGGGGACATCAGGCAGGGATACCAACCTGGGGACATCGGTCAAGGCCACCACCTTGGGGACATTGATCGAAGCCACCGCCTCGGGGACATCACAGAGAGCCACCAGCCTGGGGACATCCGGCAGGGACCTCACCTTGGAGATGTCACCAAGAGCCACCAGCTTGGGGACATCGGACAAAGCCACCACCTTGGAAATGTCCAAGGCCACCACCCTGGGGACATCAGGCATGGCCACCACCTTGGGGACATTGGTCAAAGCCACCACCCTGGGGACGTGTCCCAGGGCCACCACCATGTCAGGAACGCGCAGGGCCACCACCCTGGGGACATCAGCCAAGGCCACCACCCTGGGGACACGGACCAAGGCCACCACCACCTTGGGGACATCTCTCAAGGCCACCACCACCTTGGGGACACGGACCAAGGCCACCACCTTGGGGACACAGACCAAGGCCACCACCTTGGGGACATCAGCCAAGGCCACCAGCAGCTTGGGGACATCTCTCAGGGCCACCGTCAGGGTGTCACCGCCCCCAACGGCCTCGGGGACGCCTTGGGGACACCTTGGGGACACCCCAAGCGCCCGGGGGAGGGGACGGGGCCGGGGACCAAGAGGCGGCGGCTGGAGCTGGACACGGGGGACAGCGGGTGAGGACACTGGGGACACCGCGGGGACATTGGGGACATTGGGGACATTGGGGACATTGGGGACATTGACGGGACATTGGAGACACTTGGGGACATTGGAGGGTTGGGGGCATTGGAGACATTTGGGGACGTCGGGGACGTTGAAGGGACATTGGGACATCAGGGAGGTTAAAGACATTGGGGACATTGGGAGGGGTGGGGACACTTGGGGACAGTTTGGTGTCACCTGTCCCTGTCACCTGTCCCTGTCACTGCCACCTGTCCCCATTGATGTCACCTGTCCCAGTTCGATGTCACCTGTCCCTGTCGGTGTCACCTGTCCCTGTCGGTGACATCTCAGCCGTTCCTGTCCCCTCTGGTGACATCTCTCCTGTCACTGTCAGTGTCTCCTGTCCCCGTTGGTGTCACCCGTCCTGTTAGTGTCACCTGTCCCCACTGATGGTGTCACCTGGCAGTGTCACCTGTCCCTGTCCCTGTTGGTGACATCTCTCCTGTCCCCTCCCCCCAGGCTGAAGGAGGAGCCGGAGGAGCTGATGAGCGACAGCTGCAGGTGAGCCCCGAAACCGCCCAAAATCACCCCAAAAATCGCCCCAAAAATAGCCCCAAAAATCGCCCCAAAAATCACCCCAAACTGCCCCAAAATAGCCCCAAAAATCACCCCAAAAATGGTCCCAAAATCGCCCCAAAATCACCCCAAAAATCATCCCCAAAATCATCCCAAAAATGGTCCCAAAAATGGTCCCAAAAATCACCCCAAACTGCCCCGAAACCGCCCAAAATCGCCCCAAAAATAGCCCCAAAAATCACCCCAAAAATGGTCCCAAAATCAGCCCAAAAATGGTCCCAAAATCACCTCAAAAATGGTCCCCAAATCACCCAAAATGGCCCCAAAATCACCCCCAAAATGGTCCCAAAATCACCCCCAAAATTGTCCCTAAATCAGCCCAAAAATGGTCCCAAAATTGCCTCAGAAATGTTCCCCAAAATCACCCGAAAATGTCTCCAAACTCACCCCAAAAACACCCCGAAATCAGCCCAAAAATCACCCCAAAAATGATTCCTAAATCACCCCAAAATCACCCCAAAAATTGCACCAAAATCACCCAAAAATGTTCCCAAAATATCCCCAAAATTATCCCAAAATCCCTCAAAATTCCCCCCAAAATTGACCAAATCCACTCAAAATTCCCAAAATTTCCCCAAATCCCCTCCAAGATTCCCCCAAAATTCTCCAAAATCGCCCCCAAACTCCTCCCCAAAATCCCCCAAACCCCACCCAAAATTCCCCTCAAAATGCCCCAAAATTTCCCCCAAAATTCCCCCAAATTCCACCCCAAATTCCCCTCAAAATTCGCCAAAATCCCCCAAAATTTCTTCCAAAATTCCCCCAAATTCCCCCCCAATTTCCCCTCAAAAATCCCTCAAAACTCTCCCAAAATTCCTCCAAATTCCACAAATTTCCCCCCAAACCATCCAAAATTTGACAAAATTCCCCTCAAAATCCACCCAAAATTCCCCTCAAAATTCACCAAATTCCACCCAAAATTTCCCTCAAAATCCACCCAAAATCCCCCAAAATTTCCCCTCAAAATTCCCAAAATTTTCCCCCAAACTCTCCCAAATCCCCCCCAAAATTCCCTGAAATTCCTCCAAACCCCCCCTAAATTTCCCCCAAATTTCCCAAATCTCCTGAAATTCCCCCAAAATCCCCCAAATCCCCAAATTTCCCAAATTTCCCCCAAATTCTCCCCAGGTCCCCGCCCGGTGACGTCGCCGCGGAGCCGCCCTGGGCCGCCTGCGCAGGTGGGGGAGGGGAAATTTGGGGGGAATTTGGGGGATTTTGGTTAATTTGGGGAATCTTGGCGTGATTTGGGGAATTTTGGGGAAAATTTTGGGGGAATTTTGGTGAATTTTGGGTGGAATTTGAGGGCGTTTTGGGGCTTTCTGAGGAAATTTTGAGGGGATTTTGGGTGGGTTTTGTCAGTTTTGGGGGGCATTTTGAGGGGAAATTTGGGGTAAATTTGGGGGATTTTGGTCCAATTTGGGTTAATTGGGGGAATTTTGGGGGGATTTGGGGAATTTTTGGGGGGATTTTGGTGAATTTTGGGTGGAATTTGAGGGAATTTTGGGGGTTTTTGGAGGAAATTTGAGGGGATTTGGTCGCTTTTGGGGGAAGTTTGGGGGGGATTTCGAGAGGTATTTTGGAGTATTTTGGGGTGATTTGGGTTAATTTTGGGGGATTTTGGGATAATTTGAGGTGTTTTGGGGTGATTGGGTTAATTTTGGGGGATTTTGGGATAATTTGAGGTGTTTTGGGGTGATTTGGGTTCATTTTGAGGTGGTTTTGGGGATAATTTGGGGGATTTTGGGGTGATTTGGGTTCATTTTGGGACAATTTGGGATATTTCGGGGTGATTCGGGCTCATTTCGAGGTGGTTTTGGGGATATTTCAGGGCTGATTTTGGTTCATTTGGGTCATTTCAGTTTAATTTGCGCTCATTCAGTTCATTTCGTGTAAATTTATGTAAATTTATGCAAATCCCCCCCCTCGGCAGGCGGCAGCTCCGAGGACGAGGAGCCGGAGCCCCTCCCCCCGGCCGGAGGGGGCGGAGCCTCCCCGGGGCCTCGCCCAAGCCCCGCCCCCTCCCCGCCCCTCCCCCACCTGCGCTTCGAGATCAGCTCCGAGGACGGGCTGAGGGTGACGGCGCCGAGCCTGGAGGGTAACTGGGACAAACTGGGATATACTGGGAGGGACTGGGAGGGAAAAATCCGGGAGGTTTGGGCGCAACAATGGCGATTTCAGGGTGAAAAATGGGGATTTTATGGGGAAAAATGGGAATTTTGGGTGGGTAAAAGCAAACTGGTTTATCCTGGGATATACTGGTTTATACTGGAGGGACTGGTTTATACTGGTTTGTACTGGGAGGGAAAAATCCAGGAGATTTGGGCGCAAAAATGGCAATTTTAGGGTGAAAAACGGGGATTTTATGGGGAAAAATGGGGATTTTGGGTGGGTAAAAGCAAACTGGTTTATCCTGGGATATACTGGTTTATACTGGGAGGGACTGGTTTATACTGGTTTATACTGGGAGGGAAAAATCCGGGAGGTTTGGGCGCAAAAATGGAGATTTTAGGGTGAAAAATGGGGATTTTATGGGGGAAAAATGGGAATTTTGGGGGATAAAAGGGAACTGGTTTGTACTGGTTTGTATTGGTTTATACTGGTTTGCACTGGTTTGTACTGGTTTATACTGGTTTGTACTGGTTTGTACTGGTTTTACTGGTGATTTTAGGGGGAATTTTGGGGTTTTTTAGGGGGATTTGGGGTTTTTTTTAGGATAATCTGGGCGGAATTTTAGGAAGTTTTTTAGGGAGGATTTTGGGGGTTTTTGGGGTGGATTTTGGGGGCAATTTTGGGGTGAATTTGGGGGATTTTGGGGGGAATTTTTGGGGTTTTTTTAGGGGGATTTTGGGGCTTTTTTAGGATAATTGGGTGGAATTTTCTGTGGTTTTTTTGGGGCGGATTTTGGGGTTTTTTGTGTTGGTTCTGGGGGGATTTTTGGCTGAATTTGGGGGATTTTGGCGTTTTTAGGGGGATCTCGAGGGATTTTGGGGTGAATTTGGGGGTTTTTAGGATGATTTTAGGGAGGATTTTCAGGGTTTTTTTGGGATGATTTTAGGGGGGATTTGGGGATTTTTTGGGGGGGAATTTTGGGGTTTTTTAGGGTGATATTGAGGAGGGTTTTTTGTGAGATTTTGGGTTTTTTATGGTAATTTTGGGGGTTTTTCTATTTCTTTAGGGGCGACATTGGGGAGTTTCTCTCTGGGATGGTTCTGGGGGGAATTTTGGGGGCGAATTTTGGGGTTTTTAGGAGGATTTTAGGGATGAATTTCTGGGATTTTCTGGGGTTTTTTTGGGATGGTTCTGGGGAGGATTTTGGGGGCAATTTTCTGCGTTTTTTTGTGACATTTTGGGGTTTTTTTAGGATAATTTGGAGGTGATTTTTTGGTTTTTTTGGGGGGGATTTCGGGATTTTTTTTTGGGATGGCTCAGGGAGGATTTTGGGGTGAATTTGGGGGATTTTGGGGGGGTTTTGGGTGGGTTTTGGGGTGACCCCCCCGTGTCCCCCAGGTGCGTGGCGGGCGGTGCTGGAGCGGGTGCAGGAGGCGCGAGCCAACGCCCACCTGAGGCACCTCAGCTTCGCAGGTGAGAGCCCAAAAACCCCCCCAAAATCACCCCAAAACCCCCCCCAAAATCACCCCAAAAAAACCCCCAAAAATCGGCCCGAAAAACCCCAAAATCGCCCCAAAAAAAACCCCAAAAATCACCCAAAAAACCCTCAAAATCACCCCAGAAAAAACCCCAAAATCACCCAAAAACCCCCACAAAAAGCAGCTCGAAAAAACCCCAAAATCACCCCCCAAAAGAACTCAAAAATCATCCTCAAAAAACCCCAAAAGTCAGCCCAAATAAACCTCAAAATCACCCACCAAAAAAACCCAAAATCACCGCAAAAAATCCCCCAAAAATCACCCAAAAAACCCTCAAAATCGCCCCAAAATCACCCCAAAATCTCCCCAAAGATCACCCCAAAATTGCCTCAAAAAATCTCCCCAAAATCGCCCCAAAAATCACCCCAAAATCACCACAAAATCACCCCAAAATCACCACAAAATCACCAAAAAATCACCCCAAAATCACCCAAAAATCACGCAAAATCACCACAAAATCACCCAAAAATCAGCCCAAAATCGCCTCAAAAAGCTCCAAAATGGCCCCAAAATGGCCCCCAAACCTCCGCCAGGTCTCACTTTGTCACCCCCAGACCCATTTCGAAGCCCCCAGACCCATTTCACAGCCCATAAACCCCCATTTAACCCCCATTTGGAAGCCCCCAGCCCCATTTGGACAGCGTTTCTTGCCCCCAGGGATGAGCGGGCTGCGCTTGCTGGGCACCCACCACGACGCCGTGGTTTGCCTGGCTCCTCAAACGCCCCCAGACCCATTTTGACACCCCCAGACCCCATTTAGCCCCCATTTTGAAGCACCCAGCCCCATTTGGAAGCCCCCAGACCCATTTTCTCCCTGCGCAGGGATGAAGCGGGCTGCGCCTGCTGGGCATCCACCACGACGCCGTGGTTTGCCTGGACCCCAGCCCCATTTCACAGCCCATAAACCCCCATTTAAAACCCCCCCAGACCCCATTTCAAAGCCCCCAGACCCATTTGGACAGCGTTTCTTGCCCCCAGGGATGAGCGGGCTGCGCCTGCTGGGCATCCACCACGACGCCGTGGTTTGCCAGCCCCCAGACCCATTTCACAGCCCATAAACCCCCATTTAACCCCCATTTGGAAGCCCCCAGCCCCATTTGGACAGCGTTTCTTGCCCCCAGGCATGAGCGGGCTGCGCTTGCTGGGCACCCACCACGACGCCGTGGTTTGCCTGGCTCCTCAAACGCCCCCAGACCCATTTTGACACCCCCAGACCCCATTTAGCCCCCATTTTGAAGCCCCCAGCCCTATTTCAAAGCCCCCAGACCCATTTTGACACCATTTCTCCCTGCGCAGGGATGAGCGGGCTGCGCTTGCTGGGCACCCACCACGACGCCGTGGTTTGCCAGCCCCCAGACCCATTTCACAGCCCATAAACCCCCATTTAAATCCCCCCAGCCCCATTTTGGAAGCCCCCAGACCCATTTCAAACCCATATTTTGCCCTCCCAGGGATGAGCAGGCTGCGCCTGCTGGGCGCCCACCACGACGCCGTGGTTTTGCCAGCCCCCAGACCCATTTCACAGCCCATAAACCCCCATTTAACCCCCATTTGGAAGCCCCCAGCCCCATTTGGACAGCGTTTCTTGCCCCCAGGGATGAGCGGGCTGCGCCTGCTGGGCATCCACCACGACGCCGTGGTTTTCCTGCTGGAGCAGCTGCCGGGCGCCGGGCGCTGCTCCCGGTACCGCTTCCGGTACCACCCCCCGAAACGGGACCCCCCCCACAGCGCCCCCCCCCGGAACCCCTCGGGCTGCGCCCGCGCCGAGCTGTACCTCAGGTACGGGGCTGGGGGGCGCTGGGGGGCACTGGGAGGGGATTGGGGGGCACTGGGGTATACTGGGAGGGACTGGGAGGGACTGGGAGGGACTGGGATGTACTGGGAGGGGACTGGGAGGGGATTGGGAGGGAACTGGGCGGGGATTTGGGGGGACTGGGGTATACTGGGAGCAACTGGGATGGACTGGGATATAGTGGGAGGGGATTGGGGTATACTGGGATATACTGGGAGGGGAATTGGGGGGGATTTGGGGACATTTAAGGGGGACTGGGAGGGACTGGGGTATACTGGGTTATACTGGGAGGGGGTTGGTTTTTACTGGGAGGGACTGGGAGGGGAATTGGGGGGCACTGGGATGGGACTGGGATATACTGGGAGGGACTGGGGTACACTGGGAGGGACTGGGATCAAACTGGGAGGGACTGGGAGGGACTGGGTTATACTGGGAGGGGATTGGGGGGAGACTGGGATATACTGGGGGTGGGTTATACTGGGAGGGACTGGGAGGGATTTGGGGGGAACTGGGAGGGGATTGGGAGGGGATTGGGAGGGACTGGGTTATACTGGGAGGCACTGGGAGCTCTCCCCAGAGCCATCTCAGGGTGGGGACCACTCGGGGGTCCCCCAGGGGTTTGGGGTGGGGGGGGGTCACCCTCTCAGCCCCTCCCCTCCCCCGCAGGAAGTGCACCTTCGACATGTTCAGCTTCCTGGCGTCGCAGCACCGCGCCCTCCCCCAGGGACCCCCGCCCCGCGAGGAGGAGGAGGATGAGGTGCAGCTCAAGCCCACCCGGTGAGGCCTCACCCACCCCGGGGAGATCCTGGGGGGTTGGACTCCAAAAATCCGCTCAGGGACCCCCCAAAAATTCTTTATCTTCCCCCATTAGAGTCTATGGAGTTGACCTGGTGTCCCCCCCATTGAAATCTATGGGGTAGACCTGGTGTCCCCACACCTGGGCCCCCTCCCAACCCCTTTGGGTGACTCCTCTGAACGCTGGGAGCCCCAAAAACCCCCTCAGGACCCCAAAAATTTGTCAGAGAGCCCCAAAATTTGCCTGCCCGTAGAAGTTTATGGGTAGACTTGGTGTCCTGTAATTGAAATGAATGGGGGTAGACCTGGCGTCGCTCCAATTCAAGTCAATGGGGGTAGACCTGGTGTCCCCCAATACATTTCAATGGGGGTAGACCTGGTGTCTGTCCCATACAACTCTATGGGGGTAGACCTGGTGTCCCCCCGATAGAACTCTATGGGGGTAGACCTGGTGTTCCTCCCATAGAATTCTATGGGGGTACACCTAGTGTCCATCTTGTAGACATCAATGGAGGTAGACCTGGTGTCTCCCCAGTAGAAATCAATGGGGGTAGACCTGGTGTCCCCCAATACATTTCAATGGGGGTACACCTGGTGTCCCTCCCATAGATCTCTATAGGGGTAGACCTGGTGTCCACACAATGCATTTCAATGGGGGTAGACCTGGTGTCCTTCCCATAGACTTCTATTGGGGTAGACCTGGTGTCTCTCCAATAGAACCTATTGGGGTAGACCTGGTGTCTCTCCAATACATTTCAATGGGGGTAGACCTGGTGTTTCTCCAATGGAACCCTATGGGGGTAGACCTGGTGTCCACACAATGGAACCCTATGGGGGTAGACCTGGTGTCTCTCCAATAGAACCCTATGGGGGTAGACCTGGTGTCCACACAATGGAACCCTATGGGGGTAGACCTGGTGTCCCTCCAATAGAACCCTATGGGGGTAGACCTGGTGTCCCCCCAATACATTTCAATGGGGGTAGACCTGGTGTCCCCCCAATGCGTTTCAATGGGGGTACACCTGGTGTCTGTTCTTACCCGAGAGATTTTTGGGGTTCCCCAAAATTCTGAGGTCCTGGGGTACTTTTGGGATCCCCATGAGGGATTTTTGGGTCATTTCTTGGGATTTTGGGATGTCCCAAATTTGGGAGGAAGATTTTGAGTGGTTTTTTTGGGGATTTTGGGGAGGGGGGATTTGGGAATTTTATTGGGTTTGGCGTTTTTTTTGGGGGGCGGGAGTTGGGATTTTGGGGGGTTCCTTTGGGATTTTGGGAGTTTCTTTTGGGATTTTGGGAGTTTCTTTTGGGATTTTGGGGGGGGTTTGGGGATTTTTGTGGGGATTTCTCGGGGGGGTTTCGGGGGGGTCCCCCCCGTTTCTGGGGGACCCCCTGACGCCCCCCCAGCCGCGCCACCAGCCTGGAGCTGCCCATGGCCATGCGCTTCCGGCACCTCAAGAGAACGGCCAAGGAGGCGGTGGGAGTGTACCGGTGAGGAGCTGCGGGCACACCTGGGCACACCTGGGGGCACCTGCGGGCACACCTGGGCATGCCTGGGCACAGCTGGGGACATCTCAGATACACCTGGGGGCACCTGGGATACACCTGGGGGCACCTGCGGGCACACCTGGGCATGCCTGGGCACAGCTGGGGACATCTCAGATACACCTGGGGGCACCTGGGATACACCTGGGGGCACCTGCGGGCACACCTGGGCACACCTGGGCATGCCTGGGGGCACACCTGGGCACAGCTGGGGACGTCTCAGATACACCTGGGGGCACCTGGGCACACCTGGGACACATCTTGGCACACCTGGGGGCACCTGCGGGCACACCTGGGACATATCTTGGCACAGCTGGGGACATCTCGGATACACCTGGGCACACCTGGGGGCACCTGGTATTGATGGGAAACACCTGGGATATACCTGGGCACACCTGGGGCACCTGGGGACATCTCAGATACACCTGGGGGCACACCTGGAGTACACCTGGGGGTACCTGGGCACACCTGGGGGCATCTCAGATACACCTGGGCACACCTGGAGTACACCTGGGGGTACCTGGGCACACCGGGGGGCATCTCAGATACACCTGGGCACAGCTGCAGGCACCTGGGGACAGCTGGGACACACCTGGGACACACCTTGGCACACCTGGGACACACCTGGGCAAAGCTGGACACACCTGAGGGCACCTGGGACACACCTGGGGACGTCTCAGATACACCTGCGGGCACCTGGGCACACCTGGGATACACCTGGGCACACCTGTGGGCACCTGGGGACACACCTGGGGGCACCTGGGCACACCTGGGCACAGCGGGGGTGGATTTTGAGCAGAATATCTGGGGGTATTTTGGGTGAAATTTGGATTTCCTGTGTCAATCTTTGTGGGGTTTTTTTGCATTCCTGGGTGGATTTTTGGGGGAGAAATTTTGGGGTTTTTGGGGTTCCCCAAATTTGGGGGATGACCCTGACCCCCCTGAGCTCAACCATCCCCAGACAGGGGAGAAATTTGGGGGGATTTGGGGGTTCCTGGGGGTTTTTTTTAGGTTAAATTTGGGGTTCGCGGGTGGATTTTTGGGTGAAATTTGGGTGGATTTTGGGGGGAATTTTTGGGATTTTTGGGGTTCCTAAAATTTGGGGGTGACCCCGACCCCCCCTGAGCTCAACCATCCGCAGACAAGAGAGAGTTTTGGGGTTCCTGGGGGGTGGATTTTTGGTTGAAATTTGGTGAATTTTTATGGGGTTTTTGTATTCCTGGGTTGGATTTTTGGGGGAAATTTTGAGATTTTTGGGGTTCCCAAAAATTTGGGGTGACCCCGACCCCTCCCCCAAATCCAGCTCGGCCATCCACGGGCGGGGCCTGTTCTGCAAGAGGAACATCGAGGCCGGCGAGATGGTGATAGAATATTCCGGAATCGTCGTGCGCTCCGTGCTCACCGACAAGCGGGAGAAGTTCTACGACAGCAAGGTGGGCACCCCCGAATTTTGGGGGGAAAACCCCCAAAAAACGGCAAAAGCACCGCAAAAAAATGAGGAGAACGCCCCAAAAAATGGAGGGGACACCGTAAAAATTGGGGGAAAAGGTTGGAAATGGGTAAAATGTGAAAATTTTGGGGGGGAAATGGGGAAAATGGAAAAATGGGAGGGACGCCCCAAAAAATGGGGGAGAAAGGCCAAAAAATGGGGGAGAAGCTCCAACAATTGGAGGAGAAAGGCCAAAAATTGGAGCAGAAGTCCAAAAATGTGAAGGGATGCCTTGATGATGTCATCAACCCTTGACCACGCCCCAACCCTTGATGGGTCCCAAACTCTTGATGATGTCCCCAACCCTTGGTTAGTCCCCAACCCTTGACCACGCCCCAATCCTTGGCCATGACCCAACTTTTGATGGGTCCCAAACTCTTGATGGGTA